>CM033630.1:27087178-27289397 GCA_019453435.1 Rhinogobius similis | reverse complement strand
TTTAAATCGTCAAAATGTATGTATGTTGTTGTATGTATTTGTTGTAAGTTGTAAGTTTTAAAATTAACAACAATTTGCGTGTCTCTAAACACTACATGACGTAAGACGCAAACTACGTCTCCAGACTTCCACGGTGAAACCAGCGTGGATTGCTAATAAGTATTTTACAATAAGTTGTATGAATTGTATTTTCACAAGTGCATAACTTGCCCACTATTGTAGTTTCAGCAATCTTTGGGGAAATCAAGTCTACGTGATTCGATCTACCACAATGTTCAAAAAGTACGTTTTTGAGTCTTTAGCTTGCAGAAGCTAGCTGTGTAGTTAGCTATAGCCAAATCCTGTATAGGTAGTGTAGCTTCATGTATTTAAAAAGCATTGTGATTTAATACGAATTGATTTTTATTACGAAATCCACTTACGAAATTCAATATGCTATTCATGGGTAAATGCAAAATGAAAATATAATCCCAACGATTGAATGCAATAATTTAATGTAATAATACTACTACGTATCTACCCACTCTCAGGTGTTGTGACCTGTCAAAGATCAGTTGATCTGATCATATTGTATTCTGATTATGACCACTCTTTATTTGGTTGTTTTGTCCCAAGATTTGATGAGAAAGAAAATGTATCCAATTGCATCCAGCTGAAAACATCAGTGATCAAAGGAATCAAGAATCAGCTTTTGGAACAGTTTCCAGACATTGAGTCATGGCTCAATCACATAATGCCAAAGAAGGATCCTGTCAAAATAGTGAGATGGTATGGTACACTTTTTAATTCTAATTTGCACTATTTTGCTTGAGTTTCAAATTATCCTATAATATGTTAATGTTTCTTGCCTCCCTGAAGCCATGAACACATTGAAATTTTGACTGTCAATGGAGAATTGCTTTTCTTCAGACAAAGGGAAGGGCCATTCTACCCCACACTCCGGTTGTTGCATAAATGTGAGATTTCATTGTTAACTTTGTATGTTTGCTGCTTTTGTTTTAGTCTACGTACTCTGCTGTACTTCTTTGTTATTTTCTCTTCATAGATCCATTTATTCTCCCACACCAGCAAGTAGACAAAGGAGCAATCAAATTTGTCTTAAGTGGAGCTAACATCATGTGCCCTGGGCTAACATCACCTGGGGCTAAACTTTATCCGGCTGATGCTGACACAGTAGTTGTATCCTTTGAAATAATTTTAAAAATTTGCTCGTATTTTGCTTGTAGTTTATCTTCATGGTCACATTTTCCTATAGAAATAATTCAGGCTATAATGGCAGAGGGTAAACAACACGCACTCTGTGTTGGTGTCATGAAGATGTCTGCTGAAAACATGTATGAAAATTTAACAACATTGCCAAATGTTTTTTCTTGTATTGTATTTATAGTTTTATTTCTTACAGAGAAAAGGTCAACAAAGGGATTGGAATTGAGAATGTCCATTATTTGAATGATGGATTATGGCACATGAAGACGTATAAATGAGAATTTGCACCTGCAATTTTAGCTCAGTAAATGCGGGGGTTAAGAACTGCTTAAGCATGGACTTGCTGGGTAACCTAGAGGATGTGTTACTAATCAATATGTGGACAACCAAAAAACTGCTTAAAACTTCACTGTTTGGTATCAATGCCGCAAGATTTCTGTACCGTCTGACTGTACCAATAAATGAGGTGCCATGCTGCCATGTACTGGTCTACCCTGGATGTCAGTTTGTCTTCTTAAGTATAATGCTGTTGTTTAATAGATACTCCGTAATGATAATTGTACATACTGTTTAAGATTGAAACAAACTGTACATACAAAAAGTTGATTAAAAAAAATATATATATATGTATATATATATATATTGGGGTGACAAGTGATATTACTACAGATGTATGGTTACCCATACCCATATTGCCCACTCCTAGACACAGTTTGATGTAAGTTGGCTTATGATTTTATTTATAGAATATCAAAGCAGAGTTAAAGCAGAGGGGGGCAAACTAAAGCTCGGGGGCCACATGCAGCCCTTTCAGCATTTTGATCCGGCCCGCAAAGCATTTCATAAAAACATTTTAGTGTTTAGAGTTAAGTTTGAAATATTTGTCATTTTATAGCCGTCTTAGACTACAGTTGCTTGTTGTTGCCACCACTAGAACAACACCCACTAAAATAAATAAAGGTAATGATTTTTGCTATTCTGTTGTAGTTTTTTGTGTGTTTTAGGCATTAAGTCTGTGTGTGATATACTGTACTTAACAACATCCAAACTGTAAATGGTCCGGCCCTCGGGCCAGTGTCAAAATCCAATGTGGCCCTTGAGTCAAAAAGTTTGCCCATGCCTGTGTTAAAGTCTGGTGTCAGCATCTTTCTTTTGACTTTGCATAGAGACAGTCCACAAGACATTGAGCAAGACAAAGAAAAGAATACCATACTATACAATTGTAATAATTACACAAATATTTATATAATTTCTAAATAAATACAATGAACTATAATGCAATCTGTAGAGGCTTCATTATGCTATTATCATCACAGGTCAAAAAGTAAAAAAAAAAAAAAGTCAAATAAACAATACGACCACACATCTCAACATTGTCATTATTAATAATAGATATCTACATTCATTCACCAGTGATGTATCAAAAAAACATAATTTTTGCTTCACAAAGAAGATAAAATAAAAATCCAACCATCTTCAATAGTACCAGCCACCAAGAAAAGCATGATGTGAGAATTTTGCAAATGGTACAAGCCATATAAAAGTATTATCCCCTCTAGGATCCAGTCTTACAAACCCACAGAAAAATATAATTTTTTGCCATCACAGAAGCAAAATATCACTGTTACACTAAAATGAATCAGTCATTGTCAGAACCTTCGGGTGGGTGAAATTCTAACAAGTCATGAAAATCATGTCCATAGGGACGCAATCTGTACACTCCAAACATCATAACCTGCATTTGATTGGGGGACATCCCACCAAATGTGATGGCCATATCAGAACAGCAGCCCTCGACGACATTTGTAGGATTTTCTTTCATACTGTTTGAAATAAGGCTGTCAACGCTCTTGCTGTTGAAAAGGCCTTTGCCGTGTGCATCTTCTCCATTCTCTGCAAACACACCCTTGTATTTAAGGCATACGGCCAGCTGCTTATCCTCACTTAGCTTCCACAGTGCACGGCCTCTCTCAGGACATTTCTCCTCATCCTCAAATACAGCTACCAGTCTTTTCAAGGCTTCATAACTTAAAACAATCCCACTGTCATAAGAGACATACTCCAATTCCCCTGACTTCATGGCATGGCCAAGATAAAAAGGTTCCTTTGGATCCTTTGTGAGCACCAGATACTTGAGGTTCTCAATAATAGCAAATGTTGTAGGCTGTGCGATAAAAAACCACTTTAGGTCTCCAGCATTATCATAAGCATGTTTCAGAGCTTTTCGCAACTTTGCCCAATCATCCTTTTCATTCAGATCTACAGCCTCGAGGGCTTTGGACGATTCAGAGGTGTAAAACACAGACTTGTCACAGTGTTTGCTCCAGGTGTCCATAGCAGTGGCCCAGTAAACCAGGACTTTTGGTTGGACCATAATGACACAATAAACACGGACTTGATTACCCAACTCTTTAATTTGGTCATCACTCAGACGTTTTAGCTCATCTTTGCTTGCAGCCTTAACATGATGGTGATGATGGTGTTCGTCCGGTTTTGTCTCAGTGGTGACACTGGTGAGGAGTGACAGGACAATGCAGAATACTCCACCCAGCACCATCCCTTTAATGAAGGAGCCTCCTTCAGACAACATTTTGGAGTTGGGTACTGCAGAGAAAAAAATACACAAAACAGAAAATGTTATATACAGAACTTCGAGCCATAGATAAATTTGAGTATTTGGTAAAGAGAAATGGTATGAGCCGGAGAGCCACTTTTTTCAACAATACTCAACGTATAATACTGGGGTTTGGTAGTTTCTTAGAACTATGTGACAATTAAGAATGTCCTTCATTCCATTCTAAACATTTCATTAAATTTTTTCTTTGCGAATTACCACTTCCTACAGTATAGATACATACATATGACATTAAATATATGAAGCAAGATGCATGGCATTATGTTAACTAACTCGTTTTATATTTTCAGTATTTTTGATTCAAAGTTCGCAAAAAAACAAACAAAAATAACTTTTGTTTTGTTGACAGTCCTACTGACCCTTGTCCTTCTCTCAATGAGCTTCATGATGAAGTCACCTGAAGTGGTCTTCACTTCACTGGTGTGACTTTTCAGGGTTCATTAGTGGAATGCCAAGAGTGTGCAAAGCAGCGATCAAAGCAAAGGGAGAATATTTTGAAGAATCTATTTTATTTAGCACTTTTTTGTTTAGTACATTCCATATGTGTTCATTCACAGCTTTGATGTCTTAATTGAGAAAATGTTTTTACATCTTCATTGAGATGTAAATAGTCAATAGTATGAAAGAAAGAAAGAAAGAAAGAAAGAAAAAAAAACACCTGAAACCCAACATTCTAATTTCAAAGCTACATTTTAACACGGGAAAATGGCTTGATTAGGATTAGATTTGCATTTGTGATTAGGTTATAGGTAAATCTAAATTGACTCTTGGGGGTCCTGTATGGCAACTGACACATGGCCTGTAAATGTCTGAAACTCTCGTGTGTAAGGTTATACAATAACACTTTAGTGCTACACTAAACCGTGCTTCTAAAACATACCTTAAAGATTAAAGAGAGCTGCTCGTTCATTTCCAGTCCTATTAATTTAGCCTCAAGCTAACGTCTTAGCAACATAATATATTTAAGTAATTATGTACCTAATTCAAACTTACTGTGGGATCTTTCGGTGTTTCTGCTTCGTCGTCACTCCTAGATATCCTGTTTGGTAAGATTTACCAACGTCAGCTGTGCTGAACCTTACGCATCAACAACTTCCGCGTTTGTGGTCATGTGATTTAGTTGGAGGCACCAATGAGGAGGAATAATGAAAGTGATCTTGGTTGTAGAATCGTGATATTTTTTGACATATCGGCCCATTTACCACATGAACACACACAACCCTCGTTCGCCCTGCAGATTGGGCATTTTTCCTTTGAGGGCAGTTTCCCAGAGTTACAATGCATTCTCCATGGGCTCATGATGCCTTCAAGTGCTATGGGAATTATGGTAAATAACACATTCGTCCTCTCACTAGTGGAATACCACAAAAATTGCAAATTTACAAAACATACATTCACATAGATGAGTACAACATAGATAAAGGCAATACTGAGAAACACTCCGGGCAAGGCAACATCTCCAAGGAAAAGTTACAAAGTGCACCTTTAAAACTGGGACGCCAATCTAGTTTCAAAAAACGTATAATTAACTTTCCATAGTTTTCTTCAGGTTTAGTCTATTATTTTACTCCCTGGTTGGGTATGGGTTGTTGTTATTATCGATAAAATGCATATGACTTAATTTTGTTGAATTAAATGTGTTTCCTCCACATACTTGTGCCTGATAATTTGTTCTGAATGTTGTTCTGTTCTTCGTGTAATCAACATGCTTTAAAACTGCTACATAGTCTGTGTACAAAGTATAATTTGTTTTCTTATTTTAAGGTAACTAATGAAAGTGCTCTCGTAAGGGCTCTTCTCTTTTTCATAATTCAATTTGGTATTAGGACCTAATACCTAATGAAAACATGAAAACCTATCATATGCACGAAGTTTGTCACTAAATAGCCTCGTGGAGTTGGCCTCACTCGCTCTTTTAAAGAATATTCCATGGCAAAAGTTAGTGTTGTTTTCTTTTCTTTTCAGTGCAATTTCAGACATTTGTGACAAACACATAAATCCTGGGAGACATTTCATCTGAGCCACATTATTGACCTATCAGACAAAAATACTCTGTAAGATATATTGTTCCTGTGCTTGGATCTTATACCTTGTACAAAGTTAAACAAGCAAATATAGAAAGTCTACTTTACACCTGTTTTCTCAACAGTTTTAGTATTAAACCTAAGCATTAACTAAGAGACTATTGAATGATAAATGACAAAGAAGCAACAAAAAAGTAGGGTGAGTCTTTTTTATTAACTCAAATCAAACTTTCTTTACAAAGTGCTTTACAGTGCATTTAAAACATTCCCACACATGCCCTCATCCCACCCAACCACCCCACAACCACCTGATTCACACAGCAAAATACCTGTACAAATGTACACTCTCACACACATACTCACACACACACGCACGCACGCACACACACACACACACACACACACACACACACACACACACACACACACACACACACACACACACACACACACACACACACACACACACACACACACACACACACACACACACACACACACACACACACACACACACACACACACACACACACACACACACACACACACACACACACACAGCCTAATACTATGGTAACATGCATATTGTCTTCATTTTATATTGTATATATGTTTTTTTCTAGTCAGACAACTTTGTGAGTGAGATGCACTTCCCTTGACATGTTTCGGCTGCTATCTGAGCCATCTTCAGAACTCTCACCAGGCTTGGGGGACACTTATCAGCTGTTGTTACTTCCTGAGGCGTATCAGACCGACCACGCCTCCTGCTGTCCTGTGTATGTGATAAAAGGAAAGCTCCTTCATCCCGGTTGATGGTGTCTGTGCCTCGCTTCCTGATTTCAATCGCCTCCTTAATCCAGAGTTTGAACTTGTTGGTTTCAGCTCCTACGACCTGAGCCCCGTCTTGTGTACACTGAGTCCGGTCCAATCCGAGCAAAAATAGACTTCTTGCAGATTCTTTCCGCAGATCCGCATGCTGCCGGACCCGCGGCTGCAGTGCTCCGAGGTCGGTGTGACAGGGCGCATTGATTTTAAGCACTTTCTAAGTCTTGCGGATCGCACGGGACCTGCGCGGGTCCCGAACCGGAGCCCGGCCGGAGTCAGTGTGCATCAGGCGTTAGTCTATGATATGACCTGCCAACTGTACATAATGTATATAGTCTTAGTCTATCTATCTTAGTCTATTTTATTCTTAATTTTATGCATGCCTCTTTAATATATTTTATTCATTGCTTTATGTTGCACCTTACGCCGAAGCAAGTTCCTATGTTTGTGAATTTTTGATCACTGACAATGGCAATAAACCGTTTCTGATTCTGATTCTGATTGTTCCTTTTGCTGTGGTCTGATATTTCAGATTTAAAATTGTCCTACTTCCAAGAAAAAAAATGCTAAAAACCTACTAAAACCCCTGGTGCAGCTAAACAAAATCACACAAGAAGCCTATGATAGCATAGTACCCTCAGCTAGCATCACACCACGCAGTAAGGACACTCCTCTCCGACCCATAGTGGATTCCATAGGCCCAGTCCAAAGCACTCATTGAAATGACTGATTGGATGGAGATGGAGCACCACTGCATGACCGCAAAACGGGTATCACAAGAACTGCAAAACAGAGAGCAATGAAAAAACACAATAGCAACACAGTAGTCATACCACACATAAAACTCAGGCAACTTCTAGTTCACCCTAAAGCAGAGGGGGGCAAACTAAGGCTCGGGGGCCACATGTGGCCCTTTTGGCATTTTAATCCGGCCCTCAAAGCATTTAATAATACTTCTTATAAGTTAAATATGGCTCATTTGTCATTTTATTCAGCTTATTCCAGAAGTTGCTGTGGGCGCCGCCATCTTTTTTCCGTTGTGATTTACATGGGGCAGGCGAGCTCAACAGAAAATAAGTTCTATGTGGAGTAAAAATCCGGCCAATGGCCAAGTTCCAAGTGCTGTCTTTTCACAAATAATAACCAGTGGTTAAAGGAGACATTCAACTCTGTTTGACTCAACAAGTTTTACGCGTCTTTAACAGAGGGACATTTTCAAAACCTCCGGGACATGGCACAAAAGATGCTTGTGTTGTTTGGCTCCACCTGTGTTTGTGAGTACACATTCAACATGATGAACATTAACAAAGAACACTACAGATCCTGATGACAGATGGACAGATCAGTATTGAGAATAGCCGCCATTAGAACAACACCAAACTTTGATGCACTGGCTAAAAAGAGTGACCCACAGCACTGTTCCCAATAAAATAAATAAAGATAATGATTTTTGCTATTCTGTTGTAGTTTTGTGTGTATTTAGGCATTAAGTCTATGTGTAATAGTATGTGTGTAATATACTGTAATTAACAACATCCAAACTGTAAATGGTCGGGCAAGTGTAAAAATCCATACCTGCCCTAGGGACTAACAATAGTTCAGCATTTTGAGAGCAAAGTGCTCTGTGGATGGTACTACTATTGCATCTTTGAGGTATGATGGGGCCATATCATATATGGTTTTATAAGTCAGGAGGAGGATTTTAGATTTGATTCTAAACTCAACAAGGAGTCAATGAAGAGACTTTAACACCGGCAAAATATGCTCTCTTCCTCTAGTACCTGTTAATAATTTTGCTGCTGCATTTTGAACCGGCTTTTATAGAGCTTTTAGGATTTAGGATTTTTAGGATTTAGGATTTTTTCAGATTTGGGCTATATTACGCAGATGAAAGTAGGCTGTTTTACAGGCTTGATTTATATAGGCTTTGAAGAAGAGCTCTTGGTCAAATAAGACTCCAAGGTTTCTTGCAGTAGATCTGGAGGCTACAGTGACATTGTCCAGAGAGACTATCGGGTCCGATACAGAGTCTTGCAGACATTCAGGGCTAGGTTTAAAAATCACTGCATTGGCTCCCCATGTGTTTGCCGAAGTTTTATCTACAAAAGAGTTTTATCTCAGAAGTGGCGAGGATTGTCTCAAGGTCTTTATTCGGTGCATATAAGGGAAACTGGGCAAAACAGTACAGCTTGTTGTGCTGAAGATTTTAGTTTTGAGTTCCGCCCTGCAACAGTTTGACTGTGGTTTAAATAGCTGTTATTTGGGTCTGATGTAATGGCATAATGTCAGGACTGTTAAGATTATTTGTACAAGTTCTAAAGACAATGAGAAAGTACACAGAAACAAATGATTGTGTTCCAGCTGATATACAGGGCATATGATTAAACAGTTTAGCTGTGCATTAGGTAGCTGTTATTTGTTTTTGCTGAAACAGCATGATGTCAGCATTAAGATTATTTGTACCAGATAATGAGGAACTACACAGTTACAAAGTATTGTGTCCCATATGATAAATTATATGAACAAGATTAAAGCTGGGTGATATATCTGAAGTCCATATGTTTTGGGATAAATTTTAAGGTTCTTTTACGGGTTTTTAAATGGCTTAAAGGGAAAATATTATGCATTTTTCATATTGTTATTAGCCTTTAAACATCTCTTGAGTACCTTAATTTTTAAAATTTGCCATCTCATGTTTTGAAACAAAAAAAATTTATTATTATTATAGATTATTATTACCTTCTTACTAAAAGGAATTGATTGCACTGTTCACTTCCAGCCACTAGATGGCGCCCCACCGTCAAGTGGCTGGATAATAATATAGTCTCATCAGCGCTGTTCAAAACACAAAGTTCAGCTTAGCAGCAACAGCTAATGTGTTTAGACAGCAGAAATGCTTAGAACAAGTCTGGCGATGATTTAAGGACTAAGGAAAATTCTCTGATAAGTGACATATGAAGTCTGAAAATTAAGTCTCAGGTAGAAGGAATAGAACATGGTTAAAAGCTCAAAAAAGTCGCTGTAGCAGAACATGTTCGCTTTAATGGTCTTTGGCCTTCTTACATTTTAGAACTGCTTTTACAGTGAACCCTTGTCTCCCCTTTGCTCCCCCGGCAGCCGGCTCCATTCCCAAAGTCAGGACACACACTTACGATGAGGCACAGAGAACATGCAGGTTTTTAAGAGCAGGCTCAAGACCCACCTTTTATAGCTTAGCTTTAGATTAATAAATTTTAGGCTTCCCTTTATATGTATTTCTTGTCGCTGTTAGGGCTGAAAATAAGGACCTCGATGCAGAGTCCAGAGAAAAAGGTTTATTAACAAAAAGGTGGTTTGGGCTTGGTCCTGTGGGTGGGCTCCGAGCAGGCAGCAGTTCTAAAACAAGAAAGGACAAGATTAGCAGTTTGTCGATTCACAAACAAAAGCGTTAACATTCCAGGTTTTCACCAGCAAGGCAGAAGTACAATCTGGCGATGTGTGAAGATGAGCCCAGAGTCTTTATACTGCAGTGATGAGATGATGGAGGGCAGCTGCGCTTGCTCGGAGACCACACCCAACAGGAGCCAAAACTGGAACAAAAAAAAACACCACAAACCAAGGCCACACGAGGGTGCCAAACACAAAGCCATAACAGGACCCCCCCCTCAACGGACGCCTCCTGGCGGCCTACCAGGCTTGTCAGGGAATCTGCGATAAAAGTCACTAAGCAAGTCAGGGTCCAAGATGAGGTGGCGAGAAATCCAGGACCTCTCCTCCGGGCCATAGCCCTCCCAGTCAACAAGAAACTGGTAACCACGCCCCGCCGCCAACATCCAGGACACGACTGACCGTAAAGGCCGGGTGGCCATCAATGACAAGGGAGGGAGGAGGGGTCACGGATGGAGGGCACAATGGACTGGAGACGACCGGCTTAATCAAGGAGACATGGAACACTGGATGGACTCTGAGGGCATTAGGCAACTTTAGCCTGACAGAAACAGGGTTCACAATCTTCTCAATCTCGTATGGCCCGACAAACCTGGGTGCCAGTTTCTTGCACTCAACTTGAAGGGGGAGGTTCCGGGAAGAGAGCCACACTCGTTGTCCAGGTCGGTAGTCAGGTGCAGCAGAGCGACGGCGTTGGCACTTTGTTGATTGGCGTGTAGACGATCGCATAAGGGCTGCCCGAACTGTCCTCCATATGGCGACCACCGTCGCCGAAGATGAACCTGGACCGACGAACCGCTACTTCTTGTTCCTGAGATGGGAATAGGGTGGCTGGAAACCCATAGAGGCCATGAAAGGTGAGAGTCCAGTGGCAGAACTTGACATAGAATTGTTTATTCCACCCATGGGAGGAAAGTGGACCAAGCAGTTGGATGGCGGGCTGTCACACAACGGAGGGCCGTTTCCAGGTTCTGATTTGCTCTCTCAGCCTGGCCATTGGATTGAGGATGGAAACTAGGAGAGGCTAGCAGAGGCACCCACGGCACGACAGAATGCCTTCCACACTTGTGACGAAAACTGCGGTCCACGATCCGACACAATATCCATAGGAATGCCATGCAAACGGAAAACATGGAGGACCAATAGATTAGCAGTTTCCAAGACTGAAGGAAGTTTAGGGAGCGGGACAAAATGGACTGCCTTGGAGAACCGATCAACAATAGTGAGGATAACAGTGTTACCTTGTGATGGGGGCAAACCGGTAACAAAGTCGACTGCGATATGTGACCAAGGGCGTGAGGGTACAGGGAGAGGATGCAGTAAACCAGCAGGAGGTAAGTGAGAGGACTTACTGCGGGCACACACATCACATGCAGAGACAAACTCTCGAATGTCGGAATTCATGGTGGGCCACCAGAACTTTTCTTTTATGAATGTTATAGTGCGTTGGATACCTGGATGGCAACTGAGCTTGGTGGAGTGACCCCATTGAAGAAGAACCTGGGAGCGGACAGATGTAGGCACGTAGAGCCGATTAGGAGGACCATGACCTGGGTCTGGCTCAGCGCGTTGGGCCTTGGAGACTGCATTTTCGATCTCCCAGTGGGCTGCAGCTATAACACAAGAAGGTGGCAAGATAGTGCCTGGAACAGAGTTAATACAGTCAGGGAGTACAGACGGACAAGGCGCCAGGCTTGGCGTTCTTGACCCTGGACGGTAGGTTAGTGTGGAAATTAAACCTGCTTAGAAAGAGGGCCCAACGGGCTTGGCGGGAGTTCAGTCTCTGGGCTGATCTAAGGTAGGATAGGTTCTTGTGGTCAGTCCATATGATAAATGGTTGATGTGCCCCCTCCAACCAATGTCTCCATTCTTGGAGAGCTAAAATGACTGCCAATAATTCCCGGTTACCTACATCATAGTTTCTTTCAGCCTCTGTAAGCCTCCTGGAGAAGAATGCACAGGGGTGTATTGGTTTCCGGAGAGCGTTGAGACAGGACAGCACCCACCCCAAGGTCTGATGCATCCACCTCCACAACAAACTGACGACCAGGATCAGGGTGTATGAGAACAGGTGCATTGGTGAATTTGTATTTGAGCCGATCAAAAGCATTCTGAGCTTCAGCAGTCCAGACAAAGGGAGAGGATGTGGAGGTGAGGCGTGTGAGTGGAGCTGCAACTCTGCTGTAGTCTCGAATGAAGCGCCTGTAGAAATTAGCAAAACCCAAGAACCTTTGCAACAGTTTACGGGTAGTGGGGGTCGGCCAATCAACAACAGCCTGAATCTTGGCTGGGTCAGCTGTGAGTTTCCCCTGCTCAATAACAAAACCCAAAAAACTAACTTTTGGTTTGTGAAATTCACATTTCTCAGCTTTAACAAAGAGCTTGTTTTCTAAAAGTCTCTTCAACACTAGACGGACATGTTGGATGTGTTCGTGGATATCCTTGGAGAAAATCAGAATATCATCCAAGTATACAAAAATGAACTTGTTTAGCATGTCACGCAATACATCATTCACCAGAGATTGAAGACAGCGGCGTTGGTAAGCCCAAAGGCATTACCTGATACTCAAAGTGTCCAAGTGGTGTGTTGAATGCCGTCTTCCATTCATCTCCACTCCTAATTCTGCGACCAGATGGTAGGCATTGCAGATCCAACTTGGAAAAAATTGTGGCCCTGTGCAGAGGCTCAAAGGCAGAATCGATTAGTGGCAATGGATACTTGTTTTTAATTGTAATGTCATTGAGACCACGGTAATCAATGCAAGGCCGCAAGGTTTTATCTTTTTTGTCTACAAAGAAAAAACCAGCTGCAACAGGTGAAGAGGAGGGTCGAATGTGGCCAGAGGCTAATGCATCGTGAATATATTTTTCCATGGCTTCCCTCTCGGGACCAGACAGGTTATATAAGCGACTAGATGGTAGGGGGGCACCGGGAAGAAGATCAATGGCACAATCGTATGGTCTATGAGGGGGAAGCGAAAGTGCCTTAGCTTTGCTGAAAACTTCTGCCAAATCATGATATTCAGTGGGAACATTAGAAAGATCAGGGGGCTCAGATTGGGTGAGAACAGGAATATGAGCAGGTGGAATGGCTGAACGGAGACAATTGGAGTGGCAGTATATGCTCCAGGTAATGGAACCAGAAGGCCAATCAAACTGAGGATTATGGAGGGTCAACCATGGTATTCCAAGAACGATAGGGGCCAGTGGGGACGGAAGAACATAAAGTCTGATTGTCTCTTTGTGGTTACCAGACAGGACAAGGGTAACAGGAACAGTACGATGAGTCACATTAGCAATAAGCCGCCCATCAACTGCCTTAATGAGTTTAGGTTTATCAATAGGTTCTGTGGAAATGCCTGTTTGTCGCACAAAATCTGCATCAATAAAATTATCGTCAGCTCCAGAGTCAACTAAAGAAATAGCAGAAAATGACTCACCATTGAACAGGAGAGACGTCTGCAATTGAATGCGTTGAGGAGGGGATTTAATGGGGTTTGGCTCATCAGTACCCCTTTGCTCACTGATGAGCCATGTCTTTGGTCGCACATTGCACTGGCTCAAAATGATCTGACCCGCAGGTAGAAGCAGAGACGGGACTGCTGGCGGCGCTGACGCTCAGCTGGATCTAGACGAGACCAAGCTGCATGGGCTCTTCAGCAGAGGAAGAGGATTGGGGTTTACTAGGCTCTGTATTTGAGGGGTGCAGGTTGTGGGGGTTTAAAGTTGTACTGAGAACTTGATGCTTTTTCTGTACATCTCTCTCTCTCAGGCGGTTGTCCAGGCGTACAGCGAGAGAAATTAAAGATTCTAAATCAGAACATTCATCTCGAGCAGCAAGTTCATCTTTAATGCTTTCATTTAGGCCGTGAAAAAATGCCCCCTGAAGTGCAGTCTCATCCCATCTGCTCGCTGCTGCAATTCTAAAGTTCAATGAATACTGAGCAACAGAGGAAGAGCCTTGTCTTAGAGAAAAAGGCGCTGGCCAGCTTCTTTACTCTGGATAGGATGGTCAAAAATATGCCTCATTTCAGTGGCAAAAATCAAAGTCAGAGTGCCATGCAGCTGTGGCCCATTCAGAAGCCTTCCCTGATAGTAAACCCACTATATAGGCAATACGGGATCTGTCACTAGCATAAGTCTGTGGCTGCTGTTCAAAACAAGGTCACATTTTAACAAAAAGCTCCCACAGGATCCAAGTTCACCAGAATATGGTTGGGGTAGGTATATATGGCTCACGTGCTGCTCGGGAGAAGTTGCTGGTTGTGTGGCCTCCATTGGCCTCTGGGCAGACGAGCTGGGGGATGGGTAGGAACAGGTGAAGCCAGTTGGGCTGTGACTAGAGAGAGCTGGGTTCCTATTTCACCGACATGAGAGGAAAGTTTCCTTATAGCGTCCATTACCTCCTTTATTCCCTGGTCATGGCGTCCAAGTGTTTGTCCATGTGCAGTTATGGCCTTGAAAATTGCATCCGGGTCTGTGGGGTCCATCCTGGCCAGATTGTTCTGTTAGGGCTGAAAATAAGGACCTCGATGCAGAGTCCAGAGAAAAATGTTTATTAACAAAAAGGTGGTTTGGGCTTGGTCCTGTGGGTGGGCTCGAGCAGGCAGCAGTTCTAAAACAAGAAAGGGACAAGATTAGCAGTTTGTGGATTCACAAACAAAAGCGTAATATTCCAGGTTTTCACCAGCAAGGCAGAAGTACAATCTGGCGATGTGTGAAGATGAGCCCAGAGTCTTTATACTGCAGTGATGAGATGATGGAGGGCAGCTGCGCTTGCTCGGAGACCACACCCAACAGGAGCCAAAACTGGAACAAAAAAAACACCACAAACCAAGGCCACACGAGGGTGCCAAACACAAAGCCATAACAGTCGCAGTTTTAACATATTTCTGTCCAATTCTTTATTTCTTTCCTAATCATCTTTCTTATTTATTAATTCTTTTATCACATTTAGGATCTCCAGTGTTTCCTCTGTGGAGCCCGCTGCACTGGGAGAGGCAGTCGGCTGTGGCTACAGAGGCCTGGCCTGTGGGCCCCTGGAGGAGGTTTGGTGTGTTTTCTACTTGGCTCCTCTGATGGTGCTTCCTCAACTGGCTTATCAGTACTCAGCCTCATGTATTTTAGCATGTGTTTGTATGTGTGTTCTCTCTCTCTCTCTGTGTGTGTGTGTGTGTGTGTGTGTGTGTGTGTGTGTGTGTGTGTGTGTGTGTGTGTGTGTGTGTGTGTGTGTGTGTGTGTGTGTGTGTGTGTGTGTGTGTGTGTATGCTTGTGTGTGTGTCTCTGTGTGGGTGGGTTGTTTGCTTGAGTGGGTGGGGCGGTGTTGGGGGAAGTTGGGTGGAATGTGGGGATATGAGAATGTTTTTGATTCACTGTAAAACACTTTGTGTTACAATTTTATGCATGAAAACCACTTTATAAATAAAGTTTGATTGATTGATTGATTGATTGACTGAGTACCAGAGAGGCCGACCAGGTGTTTAAGTCTGTTCAAAAAATAATGTGGTCTACTGTATCAAAGGCAGCACTTAGATCCAGTAGAACCAACACTGTCACCTTGCACAATTTAGTCACTTAGTAAAATCATTTAAAATCTTTGTCTCTCTACTATTTTATCTTAAAACCAGACTGACAATCCTCAAAAAGGTTGCGTGAGTTAAAAAAAAAAAAAAAAAAAAAGAATAAAAACAAGTTTTTCAAAACATTTTGATTAAGAATGATAAGTTAGATACTCAGACCTAAATGTAATGTGAGTGATTGTAATTGTAAACAATAGCCTTGCCACATGGCATTTCGTTTACCTGTGATGTCAGTGATCAAAAAGCTCTATATAGGCAGGCCATCAGGTGTCAGACATAAAGCATTGGTCTCTAGCTGGTCAGCTGCTGATTGCTGCAGCAAAGTAAACATTTGTTAGGGCTCTCTGAACAAGCAGAGATAGGTCTGAGCTCAATTGACAGTGTCCCCTAAATTGTGTCTATGACGCCTGGTCCATCACGTCAAAACCATTATGAAGGAGATTGACTCTGATGATAATGTATTGATCATTCAGTGATGGATGACTTCTCAGGATATAAAAGTGAAAGCCTTGGCTGGGAAGGCCAGTCCAATTGTGGTTACCCTCAAAGGCATCATGCTGTCTTTAGCTCTGTTATACCTCATAGCTGCGCTTTGTTCAGCAAAACGGACACATGCTGTACCTCTGTATCCAGACTCCAGCTTGGAGCCGCAGGCAGGTAGGACTTCTGATTTTTACATTTCTCACTCACAATAATAAAATTATGGACTAGGACTCATAGACTACAGCTACCTGAATGCAGCATTTTGAAGACTTTCACCATTCCAAAGAAATTATATTAGTTTGAATTGATATGGCAACATTTCTAGATTTTCATCACTCTGAAACCTATGGATAGACTAGTGGAAAGACTTGAGATTTAATGAGAAAAACTTGATAGATTAGCTATTATTACAGTCATAATTGAGCAATTGCTTTATAACCTCAGAATTTATCCAGAAGCTTGTAACAGAGGTAGAGGATGGAGCCAACACTGCAGAGGTGGAACAAAGAGAGTTGAACAATCTCTATCCTCTAATGATGCAACACAGCACTGGGAGAGACTCCTGGTCTAAAGGTACATTTCAACATGACATGTACAAAAACACTGTATTCAAGGCCAATAACCATTTTTAATCTGTTTCAAGGAGTCAAAGAGTCTGCCAAAGAAGAAAAATATGCCAATATGGTAGCATTATTTCTAAAAATGACCATGCAACAGCATCTGAGAATATAGCCTAATTTGTTTCTCATTGTTTTTAGGTCGAAGATCTGAAAGAAGCAATTCTAAAGATGGCTGCTGCTGACAAGCTTCGCTCTCAGGGTTTTATAAGATCGGAGCAGAGCCTGCCAAAAACAAACAAGAGAGGTACGAGGCTGTTGTGTGTGTTTTGTCATTCAAATACATGTTATTTCTGGTCACATATTAAGCTTTATGGTTATGTGTGTTATTTCCACAGCCTGTTTCTGGAAATACTGTGTGACCAACTGAACACACCAAAAGGAGATTTATTTACAACCTTTTGGGAAACACTTCCTTTCTTAATCATTGTAGTTTTTCTTTATTTATCATCTTCACCCGATAAACAGAAATATATTTTTGAAGTTGTACAGTTGTCTTTTATTGTGGATAAAATAAAACTGAAAATTAAAAAAAAAACATGTTAATTTGTCTTTTATAACTGCACAATAACAGTTTGAAGATTGCTACAACTGCTGCCCATTACATGATCTTAGAAATGAATAATCATAAAAGCATAAACATATTTACACTATAAATAAAAATCTACTGAACTACTTGCACATTTGGCCCCACCAGTGATGCTTAAGAAAATGGTGTCTTATTGCAGTGTAACAATAAGTTGCGCCCTCTGGCTGTTGCCCTTAGTAATTGCACAATAACAACAGGTTTTATTTCCTTTTGGCCACACCAAGGTAAGCTTTTTCTATTTCAATGTCAGCAGGACATGTCTGTTTGAACTCCTCTCTTTCGGCGGCATTCTGCAGGTATCGCCACACGCCTATGAACTCTGTCGGGATCTCAAAGTCACAGTATTTCTTGGCAGCAACCTAAAAAATATTAAGTGAGAATTATATATATATAATTTTTTTTCCTTAATCAAAATTTTGTACAGTTTCATTTATTTATTTATTTGGTGACCTTAGCAAACTATTTTGATTTGAGTTCACATCACCTTACATTTTAGAAAACCATTCTTGTCTTAAAGGTGCACTACATTTTTTTTTCTGTCCAACACCTGCTTGTCTGGATGGAGATGTTATTAGTTACCAGGAATGTTCCACAGTATGACATTTATTTCCATGGCGACCAGCAGGTGGCACACCAGGCCAAGGTCAGATCTGTGGAGAGCTGAGCCTACTCACAGTGAGAACACATGTTTTTCATGTTTTTTTTTTTTTGGCAATAAAACTGGGTGTTGAATAAATAAGATAGATGCGTTTAATACCATATTGGGGAACATTCTTGCAAAGCAAGATGGAGAAGAGTTGTACAAACCTTTAAAGGTGCACTATTTAGTCTGCTGGTGGCTATTTTCCATGGAGATGGAATAAAACCAAACAGTCTCCATAGAGACAAGCAGGAAACAAGTATGTTTTGGGCAATAAAAACTCCTCTAATGGGATAAATGAAACATGTATGAGTTTATATCATACTGCGGAACCTTCCAGTCAAAGCAAAAACTATTTTATGATCAAATCAGGTGACGGACCCTCAGCTAGAAATCTTACATAGTGCACCTTTATTTATTGATCTTGTTGATTGAAACTGATCAAAATAAAACAGTGGCATAAAAGACAATAGTCATTATGACAGTGTTTCATTTGCCATAAGGTTTACAAAACAGCAAAATAATTTTTGTTGTTGAGTACTTTCCATGGCCCCAAATGTGATAAAGTAAACCATTTAACCCTTTACACCCCTACAGTCTAATATACATGCCATGTGAGTCTACCCCAATAACTTCATTCATTTGTGAATAGTGAAAGGCACTAAGATGACTGACCCTGATCACATGCAGTTTAGGCAGTAGGTTGCAGTCTGCTAATGTTAGGCGGTCCCCATCCAGAAACTTCCTTTTGGAGACAGTGACAGTGTCAGTAGAGTTGTGGTCAATCTCATCTGGTAATGGTGAGTTCAGGAAGTCATCCAGGCGCTTGAACTCTCGCAAAAGGTTTTTCCGCTGAACTATACAAACAAACGTTTTTCTTAGTTTTTCTCCCTTTTCTATATATTAACTTGGAAATAAATCTATGCACTGTCATAAGTTTAGACACGTTCCTTCTCCTTCTTCATGCACATAAAGTTTGATATACTTACATGCATTATTTGGACTGTTCTTGATGAAAGCTGAGAATTTTGCAAAAATATCAGCTCCCACATCAAATGATTCTTTGTTTATGGGACTGAGATGAGGATATCTGTGGAGCATAATATTTTGACAGAAAAATTATTAATCTATGTGGATTTTATGGCCATTTAAAAAGTTACCAAAGGATTAGTATAGGATTGCATCAATACCTGGGTGGGGCAAGAGTTTGCTCAAGAAACTCTTCAATTTTGATGAAGTCTGTCTTGAGGGTACCATTGTAGAGAAGGAATGGTGGATTGGTCCCAGGGGCTAAATCTTTCAATTCTGCAGGTTTTCTATGGTGGACAGACAATATTTTAGTCGTCATACTTTGGCAAGTTTCAAGACCAAAAGTGCTGATGGTATTTGACTTAAACATACTGTATGTTGCTTGGTTATAAAAACATTGCTCTGGGAGTGGTTGAGACCTGACTTGTGTGCCTTCTGAATCATTCAGTTATATCCACATCGTTTGAAAGTTCCTGATCTTATTTACCTACTTCTAATGAGCCTGAGAAATCCACACAATACACGCTCAGTATAAGACGCTATTTGTTTGTGAGCAACACAGCACTCTTTGTACCTGCCAAATTACCAAGCCCCTGTCAAAAGTTGAGGTAAATGGAAGCCGAACACCTTTTGGAAGTGGCTGTGATTTACAAGAAAGACAATTTTTATTTCCCTTAAAGGAGGTTTGTGTGAAAGTCCCTGCCACCAGATGCTCAGGAAGTGTGTGTTTTGGCCGGGGAGGGGGTGATGCAGGGACTCACTTCCTCATGTCAACGGTGGTCACTGTAAACTTGACTCCTTTGAGCCACAGAACCATGAAGAGGCGCTGGCAGAAGGGGCAGTTCCCCACGTTTTCACCATCATGTCCAGCCTGAAAAATGCACACAATACAAGCACAGGAAAGGCATTTGAACTTCAAAAATCCTTAAGGTCATTTTACATTGTGTCCCATTTGCTGATAAAGACAGACATAGCCTTGCATGCCAAGCATTTTTGACACTGTGGAAAGGCCAGTAAGGCTGTACGAAATATTACGTCACGTGTAATTTCAATGATTATTAGCCACATTATTATTTTATTTGTCTTTGCAAGTAACAGCCTTGTTTAGAAAAAAAACAAAAAAACAGCAAATGCATGCGCGCTTAATACGTTGGTTTTTTGTTTCGTTTTGCGTTTTTTTGGCAAAGTTTAGCAAAATCCATACTTAAACCAACCTAAAGAATTACTCTGGGCTTTAAGAGGTAATACACAAATATCTAAAGACACCATGTTTTAATTATGTACTTTTGGATATAAAGTTATGTCCCCCCCCAAACCTATACAGTATATAATAGCTATTTAACATTTCAGTTCCCTGAGTACTAATTGTATTTGTAGGTGGGTGCGCCCAGTCCCACATGGGGCCAATCCCCCCTTCTCCCCCAAACATCCCGCACGCTGCCTCTGAGTGTGGCCAGATAAGCTCAGCCATCTGCGACTACGCTCCACTGATAAATTAATAAACCACAACATAAACATTTTAACACCTGCCACACCACTGAAAGTCACCTCTGAGCAAGTAACTTTTACCAACAAAGATCTAACACATTTTAAAGACTGAATTTCAACTAACTGTGTGTATAAATTTAGACTTACCTTGATGAACAGCTCAATACTTGGCTCCTTGTCAGAGTTTTGTCTCAGAGCCATATCCTTACAAAATATTTTCCAAAACTTTAAAAAGTCCTTGTAAAGAATATGTGTGGAGAAAAAAAAATCCAAACAAAGAAGGCAGCTTTGGTTTAGAGTGCGTCCTAAAGGAGTTCCCAACTGTTGGCTGGAGCTGGACAGGAGCTCCTTGGAGACTATCACTCTGAGCGAACTTCACAAGTCAGGAAAAAGAGGGAGGATCCAAAAGACTGAAAGACAGAATGGGCGGGGGTACTACCTCTTATATACTGAAGTCAGAAAAGCTCAAAATAGGACCAATGCCTATTGCAAAATACAGAAACAAATGACAAATCATTAATGATCCTGCATACCCAATTCACTAGAAAAGTGCATTCAGAATGAGTTTTCAGTTTTATCGTAGGTTTTTCCAGATACCAGCATGGATCTGATATTGTTTAGCCAGTGTTTGCTGCTAATATTTTTTCTACACTACCCCAGTGTGTGTGTGTGTGTATGTATTATCCAGTTTGTCATCAGTGCATCAAATGTTAAACTTTTTACGAGTGAAAAATATGGTTGTAGGTTTACACAGTGCTCCAAGAAATTATTTTGTATCCCAGATAAATACAATTTGTTATTATTTTTGCAACATAAAGCAAGACAAATATCAGATATCGGTATTGGTTAAAAATAACAAAACAAAAGCAAACATATCAGACCATCCCAGACACCTCCTTCTAATGGGACAGGGCTGACAACTAATGTAATTGTGGAAGACTGTAGTGTTTTGTGAAGATGTACAGCCAAGACAAGCAAAACAGACTCACATCCTAGTGTGTTATCTTATGTGGGAAGAATCGTCATTGTTTTAAATTCTAATAGAAAGTTTGAAAGTTACAAAAATAAGTGCTTGTTGAATCAAAAATAAGTTACAGGCCTACAATTAAATGCATATCAGAAAACTATAATACTATAAAACTATTTAAAAAAAACAGTTCAAATAGAAATATGTGTTAGACTACTAATTACATTTTAACGTTGGGGCAGTGTTCTAAACGTTTATAATATGACTGTCCACATAGTGCCAGGCAGATCAAGGTTCTTTAGAGAAATTAGCCTCTGTTGACATTTCTTTAGGGAGTGAAAGGAATTTTCTCTGAATTGGGAGTGCCACACCAATCTGCACTCATGATTAAAGTACTGCCTTCTCCTTGGTCAGCTCACAGTGTTGGGAGCTTGGTCACTGGCGAATGGTACATACTATTACGGGGAAAAAAAGAGAAAAGAAAACCAAAAAGGTTGGCAGCGTGACAGGATATTTGACAGGGGAGATTTCCTGATGAGTATTACTGGAAGCTGAGCAGTTCTGTAAAAGCATGTGTGACCTCTGGCTTCCCATGTGAAAGAAAAAATTAGGAAAGGCCATACTTGTGGAGGTAGATTAGACATATCTGTTTTGGACACACACAGGCAGCAGCTGGAAGTGACTCTGGAAACAAGTGCCTTATCTCCACTAGCAGGACCCCACTCACTGGTTACAAACACAAAAGGACGTTTTGATTTTTGACATTTAGGTTACACATGCATCACTCAGTTTATTAAGTCATATGTTAATTTACTGATAATTAAAGGAAACATAACAACCAGTGCATCCCAGATTTCAGTGCCATTTTTAAACCCACATATGGAGCATGTGTTATATATTATTTAACTCTTCTTATGTTTAGCCTTTTTATGATTTTCTTATTTAAACTACTGTTAACATTCTAATCTTAATAGCACCACTGTCTTTCAGCTGTTCATTTTATGGCTAAATGGGGGTGTTGTTTCTTGTAAACACAAAAGCACCATTGACCCACTGACCGTGCTTTCTTTGTGCTGTAGTTTTTACAGCAATACTGGGGTTTGCCATGAAGGAGGTTATCATGACACATCCATGGCAGCAGTGGCGTTCTATCTTTATTCTTCTCACTCTGGAAATACAAATCACATCATCAGCCCCAGATTTCTCAAGTAAGTTCTTTTTTCATTTAGGAATTGCTGACTTCTTCATTTTTCTATACTTTTGATTTATAAAGGAAGCTGTGTTATTTCCCAAATTCTGATATCCTTCTTGTGCAAAACACCTGGTGCAACTCAAGAAACCATGTGGCTTAAGGTTATCGACCAACAGGCTGTGAATTCACAATCTAATGAATAAGCTAAATTGTTGATTCAAGAAGTAGACCTGTGTTATCTTTTTTTTATTTTTTTTTAATTCCAATTATGATGCATTCCATTGTAAAATGCAGATAACTTATTATTTTGAAATGTGTTGGCCATATGACATGTCTGCAAGTTTTCAATGGTCTAATAATAGCTCATTGTGAGCAAGTGCCTGGTACTGCCCCTTGTTTGCTCCCTGAGGAGTGGAGCACACACTCAGAGACACACGTCGTCGATGCAAGAACAGGAAACACAGATGGGAGGGGAGACACTCTCACATGTGTGGTCATAGTCCAAATATTGTCTCGAGAACTACACCCAGCTAACGGGACACCACCCAATCAACATCCAAACTGCATTCAAATATATAACTGATATGCCATAATTAATGACATAAAGCAAATGACAGTGTTTAATAACAACAATTTACAGAGTGGTCTCTCCTTATTTATGTATTTAGCATGCAGCCGCAACCAAAGAACTGTATACTTTAGAACCTTTTAATCACATATTGACTTTCATATATTTACATATGTAAATGTATGTGTGTGTGTGTGATTAAAAGGTTCTAAAGTGTATTCAGTTCTGCATACGTTTGTACACAGTGGTGCTACATATATCTTTTTTTTTTCCAGTTCACCTTCATTCTATCCTGAAAAACCACACAGCCCATGCCTGTGAAAATGGCGTCCTCACTATTGCTTGTCCACCCGGGACGTCTGTAGCTGTCCTCTCTGCCTTCTATGGACGCCAAATCCCCAGCCCACATCTTTGTCTTTCTGCCAGTTCAAACAACACTATGGAGGACACATACTGTACCTCTGCAGTTGCTATTGAGGTAAGCTCTAAGGAGGTGGCCAGACTGTTTCCTCAGCAGGTCAGTTCTATGAAAAGGCGGGCGAGGGCCAACAGTGTTTTCAGTGGAAGAGGACAGTTTTCTCTCTTCACAACTATGTGGTCATCTCAGTGCAGAATTCCTCTTAGAAGAGTCTGCACCCTCATGAGCCAAATTAAACCCCTTGAAAAGTCTTGTCTCATAAATCTTCACTTTGGGCACCACTGGACCAAAAGCATTCAAATTATTTGTAATATGCATATGTAATGTAATGTAATATGCATTTATTAACAGAAAGTTCAATCAGAGTGTCAAGATCGGCAGTCCTGTCATCTCTCTGTTTTAAGCTCACTTTTGGGGGAAGACCCGTGCCCACTCACCACCAAATATCTCCAGGTCTCATATAAGTGCCAGCCACGTATGTCTGCATAACAAGCATTTTGAATTCTTCAAACAATGTGCATGTTCATCATAAAATGAGAATATGCCTTTATTAAATAATAATTTATCTAATCTTGTTTCTTTTTTCCACAGAACACCACCAAACAAAACTGGTGTGTGAACATGAGCGTCTGAGGCTGTTTTGTAAAAACAGCACAGTTCTTGCCATCTACTCAGCCACATTTGGACACCTGTTACATGGAAGCCCCAACTGCCCCCAGGAACCGGGGTCTCACACAGACATGGGTCAGAGACAGTCATCTAGTGGCCAAACATTAAAATGCATGCACACTAGCCTTGTCAGATGCTAGAACAATATAAAATGAGTCATAAATAATTTTCTTAGGATAAAGACAATGACTCATTTGTGATTCACAAGAGTCAGTGACACTATTTGAAATATTTGCAATTAAATTTACAATTGCTTATTACTAATCTTCTGAATGATGATAATTAAAATGATATAGAAAATAAATGTATTACAGAATGCATGTCATCCACGGCTTTGAAGAAGGTTTCCCGCAGATGCCATGGCAGAGAGAACTGTTCATTAGTAGCAGATGTTATGAACTTCGGAGACCCCTGTTTCCCAGGGACCAGGAAGCACCTGCGAGTGTCCTTCACTTGTGGTGGGTAAAATAAAAGTCAGTTTACATTTTAGAGCTTCAAATAAAAATGCATCACTTTTTAGTGCCCCGGTATCTGCTGGAAGATAGCTGGAGGATAGCTGGATTTGGATCAACAAATCCCTTCATGGTCTCGGACCATACTTATGGTAAGATTGTTCCTACTGGCTCTTCTTTCAGGTCTCACCTGAAAGAGATTAGAGAAAAATGCTGAGTATTTGTACACGCATGCTTATGGGTTGGTTAAATAAAACGCACAAGACCAAAACCCGCATAATTATATGATTTGATTAAATGCCTTTGATTAAATGTTTTGCCTTCTATTTTTATTATTAGATTATTATTAATCTATCATGTCATTTGCCCAGATTTTCCTGAGAAAGTGGCATTGTACTTTGTCTCTGGCATCTGCGCTGGTCTGGTGTTTCTGCTTTGCATCTTTGGTCTTCGCTCGATGTCTACACTTGTCAGTGATGTTAAAGAAATGGTTTCTGATTTGAATGATGAACTATCCCATCGCAAGGACAACAGGGATGACCTCTTTGAAGATGAATTCTCAGACACATCATCCTTCTGCCACCTCACAAAATCCTACTGCACGAATAACATGCACACTACTTCAATTTTGGCCTTAGAGATGGCTGAACAAAAGTTACAGAAAAAAGAACTGCCCAGAGGAGACAACTGGTCACATCAAGACTGTGGCGTATAGGCCCTATGCCTGTTCACTTTCACAATGAAGGCCCTAACAATTACTATTACCATTCACGTGTAATAAGTGTTCCAATATAAATTTTGTACATTCTATTTAAATATATGTGTGTAATGTTAATTCAAAAGAAAGAAAAAACCTTTTGTCAGTAATAACAATAAAGAATTTTCTTTTGGTTCATATCATGTCTTCCTTGAAATAAAAGTAAGGGAAATGAATTGAATTAAAATTATGATTACAATTACAAATTACGATAAAAATGTAAATGTACCATAGCCCGTACATATCGGTACCAAGAGCGTAACTGGGTTAATGTATTTTGAAGACCTTGAACCGGAAGTTGTTGCAAATCAGGTTAAGTTACAGCAGATAGCGCTGGCTAGCGATACGCCTTCTTGAGGAATACCCGCAAAATAAAGTAGTATGTAGCCGTAGGTTGTTGTTGTAATCCGTTACAAGAACAGTCGATTGGATGGCGATTATTTCGAGTCTATAACTCAAGGTCAGAATCTGTAAATATTGCTAAAGGTTGTTTTCTTGATAACCTCGCCCACAGGCTCCTGTCATTAGCTGCTTATTAGCCAGAGCCAAGACGTCTCTATCTGGCTGGATTATATCTACAGTTACATTCTGCAAGTTATAAAGAGTACAAGAGACATATATATTTTAGAAGATGCATTGGATAATCTTACTAGAGAGACGATAAGTATAATGATCGAAGTTTAGTTGGCTTCAACTCACTTCCGCTTTAATTTGAGTGAATTTGAAGACACTTTATTCCTTCTGAGTGCCCTACATTTCCCTAGTGTAACGTTACAGAAATGAAACACGACTTACCGGGATTCACCTCTCAACATAACAAAACTTGATCTGCGGTGGGTTTACGGATGTAAACAACAACTGTGATGTGTCTTGTGACCAGCTTGGCTTGTCAGCAATATTATGAGTGACATGGGTCTCATTTGGTTTAACTTAAGTGTAATGAATACTGTACTTTCAAAACAAAATGCAGACAGTGATATTATATTATCTAATATGGATAATGCAGTGGAGCTATGAATTTCTTGTTCAGGTGTTGGACTTACTGAAGTGGGACCATCAGGATGGCAGGTTCTTTGTGGGAACTACCCCCTGAGCTTTGCTGCAGGCCTATGGCTTTCGTGGCTCTCACAGGATTGGATGTTGTGTACAATGCTGTCCATAGAGCCATATGGGATGCCTTCTGCGCTAACCGTAGAGCAGACAGAGTTCCAATATCCTTCAAAGTCCTCCCAGGAGACCACGAGTATCCCAAGTGTCGCACCAAGGTAGGCAGCAGGGACAGCCATAAACTGTGCAAATATTTAAATGTTGGACCTGTACATTACTTACATTGCATTATTATGATACAAACTCTCACCCTGACACTTTTTCTTCTAGCGGACATCATATGAATGGTACATACCCAAAGGCATCCTAAAAACTGGTTGGATGAACAAACACCTGAATCTGGTACCAGCTTTGGTTGTTCTTTTCTACGAGTTGGATTGGGACGATCCTCAGTGGAAGGAAAAACAGTCTGAATGTGCTACTAAAGTGGAGATTGTCAGGTGTGCCTTGGGCTGCAATGACTATTAGTTTGTTCATATTTCATAATAATTTGATTGTTAATTACATCGTAAAATGTGTCATATTTATTAGTTTTTATCTAAATGTCTACATATTTAAATTTTCATGTCACATAAAAAAATGTACTGCTTTATTTTGTTTTGTAGAACCAGTCTCCAGGGTAGAAATACCAAAGTTGCTGTAGTTCTTATTCAAAAGAAAACACCTTTGCCTCCAGGTAAAGTCGGCTCTTCCATATTTCAATCTAGAAACAATAAATTACATCTTCTCAAGCAAAACAACTTCTTCAGGTCTATTAGACAATACTATATTCCTAACAGATTATTAATGATTTCTTAGGAGAGGACCTTGTTGCATCTGAAAGAGCGTCCGCTCTCTGCAATGCTTGTGATCTGTCAGGCAAAAGTTTGTTTGTACTGCCACACACGGATCACCTGGTGGGCTACATTATTAGGTAAATGGCTTCCCGTGTTTTATGTTTTCTACACTTTAGTTATTTTTGTCATAATTTTTACATATAATTCTGCAGGTTAGAGAACGCCTTCTATGAGCATGCTCAGACATATTACTACACTGAGATCCGTCGCGTTAAATCTCACAAAGAGTTCCTCAACAAAACGACACATCAGGTATGCATTTTGTTTTTTAATTAAAATTGTATGGTAAACTGACCTCAACTGTACATTTATGAATCTTACAGCTTTTGTTTGTCAGACACCAGTTCAAAATTGCCTTCTTCAGTGAACTAAAGCAAGACACACAGAACGCTCTCAAGTAAGCCTTTGTTATAGAGCTGTAATCCTTTAGTCGTTTAGTCTGTCGACAGTATCTTAGTCGACCAAGATTTTTATAGTTGACTAATGATTTTAATTAAAAAACAAGAAGATATGAAGTGAGTAAGCTTAAGATTTTCGAATCTTATAAACATATAAATTCACGGTCTCCTACTATTACTAATAAGTAGTTTCTGTTTAAAATTTACATGAACTTCTCTACAGTTGTGTTCTTTTGAATGTAGTTTAGGTTAGTTACATGGAGATACTTTATAGTTTTGGTTTATTTTGCCACACCCCCTTTTAGTCGACTTATTGGTCGATAGGCCTGGTCTCTAGTCGACCAAGTATTTCTTTATAGTCGACTACAGCCCTACTTTGTTAATGTAAAAGCTCTACTACTATTTTTGTGAAAATCAAATCATGCATGGTCTTTTTTGTAGGCACTATAGAACGGCATACAGTCTTATACAAGAGCTCAGAGCCCACGAGACCAATATGTTGGAAATCAAAACAATGGCTGGATTTATAAACTATAAGGTAAAACAAGTTTATAGTTGGCTATTACATTTGACACATTCATATGATCTTGATGTTCCTTTCTGCCTTCTAGATCTGTCGCCTGTGTTTTCAACATAACACTCCTCTTGATGCTATTGCACAATTTAGGAAACATATTGATTTGTGTAAGAAAAAAATAGGTAGTGCAGAGTTGGCCTTTGAGCATTCAGCATGGATGTCAAAACAGTAAGTACTATTATAGTGACAGTTTTTATAGGTTAAATTTGTTAACTCTGTCACTGTCTTATCGCTAACACATTATTTCAGGTTCCAGTCATTTGGTGAGTTGTTTGATGAAGCCATTAAATTGGGTCTGACAGCCATCCAAACGCAGAACCCAGGTTTCTACTATCAACAAGCTGCTTGCTACAGCCAGGACCGAAAGCAACTAGCTCACCAGCTCTGTCAGGTGACAGAGACAGGAGTAGGTTATCCAACAACTGACCCCTTGAGTGGAACCCTGGACTTCTATGGTCAAAGACCCTGGCGACAAGGCCACCAGAGTATGTAGTTGGTTCTGAAGCAGAGCATATCTAATAATATCTATTCTATCTATTCTATCTATTCTATCTATTCTATCTATCTATCTATCTATCTATCTATCTATCTATCTATCTATCTATCTATCTATCTATCAAAAAAAAAAATTATATATACACACACACGCACACACACGCTCAAAGTATTTGATATACTTGCAGGTATCGACCCCCCAGATGCAGAGAAGGAGAAGACTGGGATACTAGCTCTGCAAATCAAAGAAAAAGGTGTTCCTCATTCGGTGAGTGAACGCAATCTATGAAAATATTATAAATGTGGTGTTTACAATGTTAACAAACCATTAAAGTGTTCCATCTCTGCTTTGACAGGAGCTTATAATAGCTCTTCTTAGCAACGCTGTGGCCCAGTTTAAGAAGTACAAATGCCCTCGAATGAAAAGCCATCTAAGTAAGAAAGTTTTTGTTAAATATTCAGTTTGATTTGTTTGGCCACAAAGTAGACTATCTCTGTTTTTCAGTGGTCCAGATGGGAGAGGAGTACTATCACGCAAAAGACTACACCAAAGCCCTCAAGTAAGTAACAAAAAGTGTCAGTTGTAAAAATGAGCCTGTTATTCACCTTATCCGCACCGCCCACTTTTGCCTCTTTTTATGTCTATGATCCACACTCTTGTAGTAAAGGGACTTCCGGTTTGACACCAACGGTTTTCGCACAAATGGCGAACGAGGGAAAAATCTCTCGTTAAAACATGATATAAAGTAGATTGATTTGTCTAAAATGTTTAATGTACACATGCAACAAGTCAACAATGCACTGATTTCCTGGGCGGCCTGAAAACGGCTTTTTAGTCCATGTTATTTTCTGTTGAGCTTGTCTGCCCCGTGTAAACTACAACGGAAAAAGATGACGGCACCCATGACAACTACCGGAGTAAAGTGAATACTGACTTTACATAGTATTGACCAATGTTTTGGATTTGCTAGGTTGTTGGACTATGTCATGTGTGACTATCGCACTGAGAAGTGGTGGGCTCTGTTGACAGCCATCCTCACTACAGCTCTGCGATGTGCTTATCTTATGGCCAGTGTTAAAGACTACATCATCTACTGTATGGAACTCCTGGGTAGAGGTACAAAACAGCTTTGCTCAAATACTTGTACTTGGATCCACAAGTTAAAATAGAAATATTGTTACACACAACATTACTGCTGTAACATTGAAACAAATATTCTTATATTCCAGCATCCACTTTGAAGGAGGAACAGAAATTAAGAATTGAGAAAAATCTTATCAAAGTTTTAAAGGTAAATACATGTTCGGTAGCAGATAAACAAAAGTATTTTGTTGAATGGTTCTTTACAAAGGTTTGTTTTCTGTAAGAATGAGGTTCCGGATGCAGAGCTGGAGTGTGATCCCTCTTCTGCAAGTGCTGCAAAGTCACTGTGGAGCGACCGCATGGCGCTAGCAGGAGCTAACGAGTTCACAATCGAAGTGCAAGACTACATTCCATTCAGTCAGTGACACTTCTTTACATACATATTCAGTAAGAACACGGATTTTACACGTTTTTCTTTTTGACTCTAGTCCAATGCAAAGCCAGGTTCCAATCCCCCAGTTTCCATGTCGACCAACCAATCCAGCTACAGGTTTTCCTAAGAGCCGACAGTCCCAGTCCTGTGTCCTTCAGCAAGTTGGCTGTCAGTCTTAGCAACCAGGTACTTGACATTATGTTAATTTAAAACATTTATTATAATTTCCATGTTTTAATTGGTTACAATTGCCTTGTTAATGGCGTTATTTCATTTGAACCCCTGTTTTCTTCTGCTGTTCAGTTGCATGTTTGTAACAAATTTCTGATTCTGATTCATTTAGGAGTACAGCCAGTGGTGTGTTGTTGAATCTTCAGGTCAGAATACCATGAGTCTTGTGCCCGGGAAAACCAAGTGCTATAACTTTAGCTTTGTCGCTAAAACTGAAGACGTAGGCAAAAAAATTGAGGTACGTGATCTGTTTACTAAATTTACTTTTTGGGGGTTTTGATCAACATTCGGTTAGTAGGTCACTTTACTACCCTTAAAAAAATAATAAATTCTTGTGTGTTTAGATGACAGGTATTGAGTTGTTGCTGGGCAGCGACAGAGGACGTTGTATTTTTCTGACCTGGAGAGGAGCAGGTGGAGACATTGTTTCTACACATGAAGCTCTGCAGGCCAGTCGGTCATCACGACGATGGGGGCGGAGTCTTGAAACTACTCGGGAACAGGAATGGGACACTATTACTATTCAGCATAGTACAATGTAAGCAGCTTTTGTGCAAATATAAAAAACATTTTACAGAACAGAATAGAAAAATATAATTACATTGTTGCATTTTATCTTTCGTAGGATCATTTCCAGAGTTCCCAAAATTGCCGTACAGCTCAGCCACCAACCTCCAGCACTAAATAATGAAATGTACTGCCTCAATGTCACCATTCGGTCACAAGAAGAAAGTGTGGCCAAAGATGTTAAACTAACTGCGGGCCTAAAACCAGGTAGAATAGTGATTCCATACATTGTGCTCTCACCCTGAGTATCATTTATTAGATCACTTCTTTCTGATATTATGCACTTAGGCCAGGATGCAAATCTCAGTCAGACCACACATGTTGCTCTTGAGGGTTCAAAGATTTGTGATGATACCGCAGATGCATTGATCCCTGACATACCTTTAGGAGATTTGAATCCAGACGAGAAGGTAAACTACAAGCAAACTATAGTGTTCCTCTATGCTGCGTTTTCTTGACTATTTGCATGCACAATTTAAATGGATTTAATTAAATTCATAAAATGTTTATTTTATTTTTATTTTCTATTCCATCTGCAGCTCGAGAAAGGCATATTTGTAAGGTGTTCGACAATAGGGCCAAGGATATTTTTGTTTCATGTTGCTTATAGCATTGATACAACTGTGGAAGGAAGACAGATCATATGCAAATGCCACAAGGTACTAGTCCATAACTCAACATTGTTCTTTGTTTTTTTCAGGTTGTGTTCTAATGTTTTGCATTTGGTGCATTTGTTCACTTTTAGGATGAAACTGTTACAGTAGAGACTGTCATCCCATTTGAGGTGTCTGTCAAGTTTGTTTCAACTAAGGTGCGTATTGAAACTGGAACTGTACATGTTGTAGTAAATATGTTGCTCTGTACAATTAAGATTTAGGTGTTAAAAAATGGAAAAAATAACTGATTCTTGGTACGTTCACAGTTGGAGCCTCTAGAGCGTGTCTCAGTGGACATCCCTTTCCTCCTCATGACGGATGTTCTCTCTTCCTCTCCCTGGCCGATATTGTTGGCTTCCTCTTCTCTGGAGCTTTTCAGTTTGACCAGCACAACATCAGATATGAAGTCACAGTTGGAGCAAAGTATTTAATAATTTCAAACTATGTTTAATAGTTTAGATAAATAATAAATAAAGTAATAATTTAGATTTATGTTTGTATTAAAAATTGAATTGCGCATATATGCACACAGCGGTCCTGGAGACTGGGGAGGGCGCTAGTGAGTGCTTCTGTCTGTGTTGTCCGCCTTTAACCAACAACAATAACGCTGTGGCAACTGGACAGTACTCATTATCATGGCGGAGGTAATAACTGTCAAAATTCAAAGACAAATTTCAAAAGTTATGCGCTATTGCTGTTTAAAGCTATAATTTTGTTACAGGCAATCATCATCTTCAGAGAGTCCTCTCATTCAAACAACAGTCACTCTACCTCACATTCTTTTGGAGTCTGTTCCTCTTTATATTCATGCAGGTTTGTGTGACAGTGGATATTTTTACTTTTTATTTAATTGAGACACAGGGCAATGTTTTAACTGCTTATTATGCATTGGGTAGATCTACCTTCATTTGGGAGGGTGAGAGAGTCTCTTCCAGTCCGGTACCATATAGAAAACAGGACAGCTCTGGTACAGGAGGTGGAGATGGCTGTGGAACCCTCTGATGCCTTTATGTTCTCTGGACTGAAACAGGTATTCTTTAAAGATGCACTATGTAACCTTTAAGGTGGAAGGTCCACCACTTTCTTATTTACATGAAGATGTTATTCTTTTGCCTTGAATGTTCCACACATGCTTTCATACTGTGAGTGGCTGGGGGACAAAGAGGTCTTTTGTCTTGGGTTCCAAAGTCTTAGGGGCCCACATATAATATTTTATGTGAAAATACTGTCGATTAATGCCATACAATCCAAGCAAAGCAATAAACCATGGAGACAGACCCTCCACAGAAAAGTTGCATAATGCACCTTTTATAAAATGTAAATATTAACAACTTATATTTTCACTGCACTTACATTTTAGCCAATTTTAATTATGTCCTTTTGCAATAGGATCATGCAATAATATTGACTTTGGTTTACAGGTTCGAGTTCGGATCCTCCCTGGTTCTGAGCATCAAATGTTGTATAATTTTTACCCATTGATGGCTGGTTACCAAACACTACCACAACTCAGTATAAACCTGCCCAGATGCCCTGCCACAACAACCCAGAGTTTGAGGCGCTTTCTGCCTCATCGCATTTTTGTCAAGGTAACTCAAATCCCCAGTAGTTACCTTTTCAAAATAAAATAAAACTAATTGTTCTCTTATTTTCATAGCCTCAAGGCCGACAGCTTGATGACGCTTCCATAGCAGCAGCATGAGAAAAACACATGGATAACTGTAAATATGAGAATAAAGAAATGTTTTATAGATTATACTGGACTGATAAATTCCTTTAACAGTTCATAGAGGATTTTATTAACACTAGCTGTTTCATATTGTTCCATACAATAAACTATTAAACCCCTCCTGATCAGGTGACGCAACTCCATTCACTGCTTTGAATGCAATGTGAGATTTGTGAGATTGACATGAAATTAAACTATTAAATGACGTGATGTTATAATGTCCATTCCATGATATAAAATGGCTGTGATTTAAATATGTGATGAAACTGAGTGTGATGAGAGCTGGATTAAACTGAAGTGTTGAACTTTTTTCTGTTCCATTTATTTAATTTGTCCGGCCCATTAGTCCATCATTCAGACATGCATAGAAAATATATAGCCTTCTGAGGACCACCAGCACTATAAATAGGACTACACCATCGCTACAGAAGTTCTGGACTAACAAAAGGAAGAAAACGTGGATAAAACTGACTCTAAATTATTCAACATAAGCTCTGGATATCGCTGTCAAACCATTGTCCTGAGCATATGTTATTTCTTCACTTGGCGCAGGGTGGCACTGTTTGCAGAACCATAAACACTTCTCGTTGCGGTGCACACATCTCGCGATAACACAAAGCGATTCAAACAGTGGCGGTTTGTTACAGAATTGATCTATCCCAAGGTAATTTTGGCAAAATTATGTTTGTTTTGAATATGTTGAATTCTTTTCATGGCTCGTAGTTTGACTGACCTTTGTTTAGCCTTCTTTCCCTTTCGGCTATACGGGTTATCTTGGTCTGCTGTGCTCGTTTAGCTATGCAGTGAGTTATGTTACCCTTACTAGTATTACCCGTGACAATTATAGACCGTATAAACGGTCCATGGTGACAATCTATGCATTTATCAGGGTTGATTATCAACCGTCATTGACTGTAACTGTTTTTAAATACGAAGTGTAATGAGTTTTCTCTGAAGCAGTTTCAACAGTCCTCTGAAGAGGACTATTGAAACCTTTTCGACAGACGTGTTAATTATCACTGTAACCAACACCCTATGCTTTTTTTTCTAGACATGATATTTATGAATTTTAAATGGTTCAGATGTTGTTAAGCATACCCTTGATGATACCAAATTGTTGTCTAGGGAAGCAGTTAACAATTGTTTTAGTAACAGTTACTCGATTTGTCAGCTATTAATTTTTCGATTAGTCGACTAGACACGATTTTTTTCAAGTGTACATACCTTTTTAACCAAATAAATTCTTCTAGATAGAGAACATTTACCAATTAAAGTTTAGGAAAAATCTGAAAGTTTATTTTATTTATTTATTTTTTACGTTTTGGTTTAACTAATTCCACTGCTTTTGTATTAATATACTATATTTCTGTATAATGTTTTATAGTCTAACGAACAATGATCAACTACGACTACAATTCTTTTTTTTTTTTTATAGTAGATTGTGACAATTAATCGCTGCAGACCTAAACTATCTCAACTGGCAAAACGAAAATGTAATCTTCCCTCTTTCCCTGTTCTTCCAGATGTGTGAGCGAGGAGCTAAAGATGAGATCCAGCGGCTGAAGAGCCAGCTGAGGGAGACAGAAGAGCAGGTGCAGAAGGCTGCCCAGGCTGGATTAGACCTTCTCAATCAGCAGATGGAGCTACAGAATCGACTGGATGAGCAGAGAGTAGAGATGACCAATGCCCTTGAGGTGAGAGGAGTGTGAACTTCAACATTTTGCTGGAGAATCCTAAAAGTGTAACTACAGACATTTGTGTAACTTTTTTATAGGTCCTTGAACAAGAAAAGTACTCGCTGCACAAAGAAGTAGAGCTGAAGTCCAGGATGCTCGAATCGCTACAGTTTGAGTTTGAGAGTGTAAAAAATCAGCAGAAACGGCAGCTTCAGGAGCAGGAAGAGCTTTTGGAAAGAAACCACAATGTGACTCTCACTGAACTCAATAATAAGGTAAGACCTAAACATTTGAACAATAATGTTGAGGCATTCTTTAATATTTCTTTAATATAATGGAGGTGAATGTTTTGTTTCTTGTACATTTGCTATTTCAGATCCATAGAGTGCAATCTGCTCTTGAGGAGTCACAGTTGAATGAGAAGCAACTCAAACACAAGCTTGAGGTGCTGTCTGAAACATTAACAAACAAGATGGAGGAGCTGCGAGCTCTGAATGAGCAGGCTCAAACCTCCATGACCTCAGAGATGATGGAGGTGCAGATGAAGATCATGGACCTGGAGAACAACAAGGTTAAGAAGCACAAGATTATATGTACCAACAGTACTTCATGTATAAATTAGTTATACTTTTTTACTTAACTCTAGATTCCGATAGGGTTGATCTTTTTGAGTAACAATAGTGCTCACTAAAATGATTGTCACTTCTTTTGCCCTATAATCTACAAACAGTGTTAAAACTTGAGCTTGTGTCTCTCAAGGTGGAGCTGGAGCAAGGTCTGCAGGAGTTGCAGTACAGAGAACAACAACTGGAACTCAGCAATGGGAATTTACAGCGGCAATTAGAACGAGTAATGGAAGAGAAGGAGGAGCGAGAGAGGGAAGCAGTGTCCTGGTTTAATGCTCTGGAAGTAAGATGCATTTATTTAGTAACTGATTGATTGATTGACTGATTTCTTTCTGATCATGACTTTTGACTACAGAAATCACGAGAGGCCAACAGAGATTTACAGGTGCAATTGGATCAGCTCCTACAGCAAGCTCAGGATCCCAACAGCAAAGGCAACTCTCTCTTTGCTGAGGTGAAAAAATAAAAAACACTTTTACCCTCTTCATAAAGCCGCACAAAACTATGTTATGTTATCCTGTTGTTATAGCTTGAGGATAAGCGTGCTGAGATGGAGAAGCAGCTCATCAGTATGAAGGTCCAGTACCAGTCATTGCAGAAACAATATGCCTTCAGCAAACAGCAGATGCAACGGCTCAAGGTACTCTTGCATTGGACAGTGGCTCTCACAAATACCGTTTTATAACTTAGTTTTAATAAGTTGCATTAATTTGTGTCATACAGGTTCAAATAGCAACACTAATGCAACTACAAGGTTCTCGAGCTGATCCTGCCCAACTGGAACGACTGCAGTCCATGGTCTCTGAGAAGAACGGTGAGATCCAAAACCTAATGGCCAAACTGCAGAGGCTTGAGAAAGTGGAGGTGAGTGCTGTTTAGAGCTGAACAATTTAGGAAAAAATATCCATTGTTGGCATTGTTTTTGACTGATTTAATAGTAGGATTCTGTTCAAAGTACAAATTATTATCGCGTCCCGGAGCATTAACATGTGAAAAGATTGAAATATGAACAGCTAAACTAATATAATTATTACATTTCAGAACATGCTTGTATCCAAATAATTATTGCAACCTCGATTAGATAAACATGAACTTATAAGTGTTTATTTTAAAAAACAATACTCTACTCTATTTTCACTTGTGATATATACAATCCCAATCAAAAGTTGAATGAAATAATAAAAAGACCAGTTGAATAAATGGCAAAAGTCACATTGTGACTTGGATCTTAACAAGGTTCCACGAAAAGTTTCGATATGCATCAAGAAATGGCAGGGATATAGATAATTGTTGTTTTCAATAGAATGTTTAATCAGATTTTTTTTTTTTTTGACAGATTTGGGCTTTTAAAGGCTTGTGGCCTAAACTTTTGATCAGCTGCAGAACAGCCTATTTCAGTTTAATTGTTGTTTTCAATAAAATGTTTAAACTGAAATAGGCTGTTCTGTAGCTAATTAAAAGTTTAGGACCACAAGCCTTCAAAAGCCCAAATATGCGGATTCATTGTCTTTCTGTCAGCTATTCACACTGTCATGACATTCCGATGGCAAAGGCAAAAAAAACATTCTCTTTTTGAACGTGTTTGGGATGTTGAGCTGCATAAGCAGGGCCTTTCGCAGCGCGCCATCGCTGCTGCAAATAAGTCACGTGGAAGACCCAAAAAAATGACACCAGCACTGAGCCGGAGGATCTGATTGACACCGGACGATCCTCAACCCAAATTAAGGCCATTACTGGTGCCGCCGGCAGCCCAATAATCATCAGACACATCTGCCACTGAAGGGCTTCAAAAACAAAAACGTCTTCAAAGGCCTCGTCTCCTTGAACGCCACAGAACTGCTGCTTGGACTTTACAAGAGACACCAAACATGGGACAGTGAAAGGTTGAAGAAAGTTTTATTCTCTGATGAGAAAAAAATTTAACCTTGATGTTCTTGATGGTTTTCCAACATTACTGGCACGACAAGCAGATCCACCTGAGATGAGAGGTTTTCTACATGCCACAGGGAGGGTGTGTCATAATGATCTGTGGTGCTTCGTCCTTCAGTGGAACAATGGAGCTCCAGGTGGTGCAGGGGCGTCAAATGGCCGCAGGCTCTGTGCAGATGTTGCAGAGAGCATCCCTCATGACTGAGGCCCTTGTCTGTGGAACCACTGGGTTTTTCAACAGGAAATCGCTGCAGTTCACAAACCCCACAGGACAAAGGACTTCTTCAGGAGAATAACATCACTCTTTTGGACCATCCTGTGTGTTCTCCTGATCTAAATCCAATTGAGAACCTTTGAGGAGGGACGGCAAGAGAAGTTTACAAAAATCAGATGCAAAGAGAAGTTTACAAAAATCAATCAAAAAAATTCTAGACAGCAGATGTCCTTCATGAGGCCGTCTTCACCACTATGTTCCCTCTCACCTCCTTGAAACGCTTGCATCAAGCATGCCACAACAAATACGGTGGAACAACTCATTACTGAGTTCATGTTTGGGACTTTGATTTCTGTTTTGAGGGGATTTTGGGTTTGTTTTTTGAGGCGTGGTCCTAAACTTTTTATCAGTTGCAGAACAGCCTATTTCAGTTTAATTGTTGTTTTTATTAAAATGTTTACTCAAACAATTGTCTCACTCCCATTTCTTGTTGCTTATTGAAGCTCTACTTGGAACCTTGTTAAGATCCAAACATGAAAATGTGATTTTTACCATTTATTCCACTGGTCTTAAACATTTGATTGGGACTGTATTATTAATTATCTCCAATCTCAACACAATTCTGAGCCTGGTTAGCCAGTCACTCTGTTAGAATGAAGGAGGGTTTAGGATTGGGCACACAGCAAATCAAACAACAGTGCCTTTTTTGCATATCCAGTCACGTCTGCTAAATCAAATGTAGAGATGTCATTGTCATCTATCAAATATAATTCAGAATTAAATCTCTAACTTCTTTTTTTTCCTTACCTTACGTGAGGAACACACATTTTTTCAGCCCTCTGTGTGCAGCCATATTTGTTTTGACACAAATCCCTCTGATTATCCACTTTTCAGTCATGCCTATCAGAACGCGGCAGGTCCTGATAATAAGCTTCTGCAATGTCAACAGATTAATTTCATTCCAGAGTTACATTCATTTTTGACGAAGATATTGTATTGATGATGGGAAAGTGTGACCACTGCACAAAGCCTTCTTCAGCACATCCTCAATGGGGTTAATCTGTAATAGATTAGTTCCTGCAGTCTTAGATGTTTTCTTTGTTAAAATGATTATATACTTTTGTAGATGATGGTAAAGGCTCAGGCACCAAGCTTGGCTCCGGGAGAGAACGCTGAAGGTCAAGATGAAACTTACTACACTGACCTGCTTAAGATGAAACTCAACAACTCAATGTAAGGTCACTTGCACTTTAAAATGTAACAGTACACTTCATTCAATCCTTGATTTTGTGGCTCATTGTCATTTCCACTGGGTTGTGTTTAGTAAAGATGCAGAGCGTTTGGGAGATGAGCTTTCCCTGCAGAGGATGAAGTCTTTGTCTGAGAGCCAGCGAGCTCTTGAACTGGAGAGGAAACTGTTCACTGTTGAAAGGATGCTCAAACAGGTATAAAAGCTGCTGCTGCTCATATACTTTCCTTCAGTTCCCTCTGTTCATCCCTTTATCATCTCCCTCGCATTCTAAAGTATCATAATATGTCTCTTTAAAGAAGAAAAGATATGAGTTAATTTTAGCTTAGGTTTGGCAAGTTGTGATCAGGGTTAAAATCAGTTTCCAAGAAATGAATGCAAGTCTGTGTGATGTCCCCACGAAAGATGGACACGCAGTGTTTGCGTGTAGTAAATGAGACAACACAGCTGCCTTCAGTTGTTTTCAGTTTGTAGTGTGTGTGTGTGTGTGTGTGTGTGTGTGTGTGTGTGTGTGTGTGTGTGTGTGTAATGTTGAAATGTGTAAAATAATAATCTGTTTACAATTTGTCATTTTTCTGTCCCTCATAGGCTCAGAGTGACAAGATCAAGCTGCAGCTGCGCACTGAAGAGCTCCAACACAAATATGAACCTAAAGGTAATTTGAAATACGTTTCCTGTTGTTGACATTTTGAATGGCTAATGTAATTTTATTTATTTTTATTTTTATTTTTTTTAACATTTTTTAAATCTCTAGAAGCAAAAAAGAATCTTCTCCAAAAGAGAAAGAAAGAGAAAATATCAGTGGATGCTGTGCCTTCCTGTGAGAAGCTTGTGGAAAGTGAGCAGCCGGTTCAAGTGGTGAGGGATGTGGTTAAAAAGTCAGATGCAAAGACTGAATGTCCAACAGCTGCCGAGGAAGTCCACATTATACAAGGTAAAAATAAATAAATAATAAAATAAAACATAACTACTCATAACCCTAATAACTGTTTTTAGACCCTGAAGTAGAAGAACGACCAACAAAAAATGTGAAGATCAGTGCAGAAGAACCTGTTGTTATCCCCAATCCCAGGTTTGTCCTGATGAGAAATGATTTATTATCATTGGTTAAATATGTTTCCTTTATGATGAATTAACACCATAGACTGTACAGTCTATGATTAACACTATGATAGGTCCTAGAGAGTATTCATTTATTTTCTAGCCCTTTACTTTGTCTGATGTTTATGTTTTTGTATTTCTCTTTTGTAGTTCCTGTTTGACCGACTGTAACTTAAAAGCAGAGGAGAAATATCAGCAGAACATTAAAGAGGAGAGAAGAAAAAAGCAGAAAACGGTGGAGGTGATCCATGTCAAATCTAGTAACAGCATGGAAAATCAATGTGTCCAACAATAACATGAATTGTATGCACCCTCTATGAATCTTTTGTTGTATCTTTTTATTTTATTTGTTGTATTTGATGTAATTTTATCCTTGGGGTGAAAAATAATTTTATTATTGTACAATTAAAACTTGTATCTATGAAATAACTTGCTTGTCTTTCGTCTTTATGTTTCACCATTATATAGCTGAAGGAAGCAAATTCCTGGTTTGTGAATTTCGTTTACAGTTGTAATAACACATTTTCTGATTCTGTTCTACTTGAAACTATACAAAATAAGGTAGCCTACAATTGGGTGTGTTTTTCTTTTCCAAATGAGGCAGTAAGATCTATGGGAAAATAGACAAAATTTTGACGTACATTTACGTGGACGGACGCACATTCACGTGGACCAATCAGCGCACAGGAATGGAATGTCTGCGGAAACGTCGCGGCCAACGTAAACGAGGACATAAAATACAAAGTTTCTCCTTTTCTTTCTGTTAAAAAATCTTAATAAACAGGTAATTAGGACCAAAACCTTATATTTAAGTGGTCGTAATGTGAACCAGAGAATTGCTACCAATAATGCTAGAAACCAAAACTGTTGTGGCTCTAAACCAATATCTATTGTTTTAACAAGCCCGTCCTCCTCATTTAAGGATTAAACAATTTTTATGCTACTTTAGTTTTTCCAGGTCCCATGCCTCTCAAACCGTTCACAATAGTCAGGTTTAGCTTCCTGACTCTTGTTCTGCTGTTACACTGCTGTTACTCATTCTGTCAAAGGGTAAGTAGAGCTCTTATCTTTTCTAAAACATAAATGAGATGTAGATAAATGGTCATTATGTTTGGTCTGTTGAACCACTATGATCCTTCATACTTAAAAGGGCACAATGTAACTTTTCTGGTGTCTCCACGAAGCTGTTATTGCTTTGCCAGGAATGGTCCACAGTATGGCATTTCACTTATATTATATACTTATATAACTTGCATTTATTCAATTACATGTGTTATTATTGCTGAAACATGTACCTTTAAAAACATACATTTGTAATGTTAGCTGGCTCGACACTCCACAGATGTGACCTGTAACCTGGCCTGGTTGTCTCTAAGGAGATAGATGAGTTAAATGCCATGCTGTGGAACATTCCAGTCAAAACAACAAGATTTCCATGGAGACAAGCAGATGAACCATCCATTAGAAAAGTTATAGTGTATCTTTAATTTTTATTTGGAAAAAAATAATACAGGGGAACGCAAAAGAATGAGCTTGCATACCACAAAACATTAACTAATGTGTCATAGAAGTTTGCATATAACTGAGTCAAAGAAATTATTACTATTATCACTTTCTAGCAAAAGTTAAATTAAAAAAATTACTATGTCAACAATTATTATATTGTAGTCAGATGGTGCCCTGACAGTGGTCGACAACACAGAAAAAGTTAGTGAAATAGACGCTGATGATGAAAGTGAAGCTACAGTTCAAGAAGAAGATAAAGAAGACTTGGAAGTGGTCTATCCTACAGACCAATGGCAAACTCTCAAACCAGGTAAAATATTGTATTATTCTGAATTAAACATTAGAAGTTTGCAAGAAAGGTCATTGAAAAGTATACATTTTAATGAAACAAATCTAACTATTTTTAGGCCAAGCTGTACCATCTGGTTCACATGTCAGATTAAATTTACAAACGGGACAGAGGGAGGTTCGTCTGGGAGAGGAGCAGTTGAAATGGACACAGCAACATAGGTGCGAATCAAATAAAATATGATTTGGGAAAAAATATGTTTTGTTGATCATCCTTAATAAATTCTAGTGAGAATGAAGACAAACACACATTTCTTAACCCAGACGAGCTGAAAAAAGCAATGAAGAAAATTAAGGAGGACATGAATATCAACAAAGACCTTAATCCAAAGGTAGGAGTAGTCTGCATCGCATTACACAAAGTTTGTTAACATTTTTGTCCCATGTGCACAAATATTTATGTTCTAGATGTCACTGTTTGTTTATCATTTCCAGGACGAGTCTGTGTCATCTCGGTTTCGACCACTGGAGGAGCTAAAGCAGGACATGGCTCAATTGGATCTTCTTGTGGAAACTGATATTCAGGTAACTGTGTGCAGGTTCACTTGTTGTAATCAATCCAATCAAATTATTATTCATTCATTTCTTCCATATTCATTTTTTGTGTGATGACCAGATATTAAGACGCCTATTGGACCAGTTTAACAGCACTCGCTCTACAGAAGAAAGATTGAACATTCTGCATGAGCTTGAGTATATGGTGCACCAGGTTAGCTATCATTTATTCATTTACTTGGTAATAATTAATTGATGATATCTAAATAGGTTTGGTTTGTATGACGTTCTAAAGAGCGAATAGTTCTAAATTGAAGTCGAGTGTAGGTCATAATTCAATTGTACAAAAAGAGTTTTAATTGACACTGCAATTTTCTTGATCTTTTTCTAATTTCAATATCTCTAATTACTCAGCCTCATTCACATTAAACAGAAATGAAAGATGATCAAAGTTTGACGGCTTCTTTGTCAACACAAATGAACTGCAGTGGAATAATTAGCTTGAGTGTTGTGGATGTTGTTGTTGAAGAGCATTTAAGCCACTTTTTTGATATGGCACATTTTAGAGTTTGGACATTTCTTCCAAAAACAGTGATTGATCTATATAGGTCCCTATCCTTTAGCAAATTTGAGATCAAATTCTATAATGCAGTGAACACAATCCTTCAAAAATGTATGTTCTGACTCCGGTCTCCTTGCTTTAGGTGGATAATGCTCAAAACCTTTGCTCCATGGGAGGTCTTGTTTTCATTTTAGAAGGTTTGAACAGTACTGATTCAAGATTACAAGAAAGTTCTGCCTTTGTTTTGGGATCAGCATTATCCAGGTAGACAAAGTAATTGATTTTTAATTCTTATGTTTTCATAAGATTTTTAATTCTTATGTTTTCTTCCTTTGGACTCCAGTAACCCAACAGTGCAGGTGAAAGCTGTAGAGAGCGGTGCCCTTCAAACATTACTGACACTTTTAGCTACAACAGAATATTTCCCTGTTCAGAAAAAGGTGATTTCGTCATCATTTTTATTCTTTTTACTAATGTCCAAGCTAAAACAAACCACAAAAAAAGGAATTGTGATTTTCTTTTTTTTATAGGTCCTTTTTGCTGTTGCCTCCCTTTTGCGTAACTTCCCATTTGCACAGCAAATTTTTCTGTCAAATGGGGGTCTACAGGTGATGTCCGAGGTGTTTCAAGGGGATGGTAACGGAAGTCTGCGAACACGAATTGCTACTCTGCTACATGACTTGATCATTGAAAAGGTACTGTAGCTTTTTGCAGTTGAAAAAAATCCCTGCCAATTGTAATTCATTCATTAATTAAATCTTTAATTCAATGCTGTGCTGTATACTAGGAGCAGATAACTAGGACAAGCCTCGACTCTGAGCTGGATCCCTCACATGAGGAGCGAGTGCGTCAGTACTCCAAAGTATCCTTAGACAAAGAACTTGTGGAGACAAACTGGTGCCGTCTTGTTCCACAGCTGCTTGATTCATCTGAGCATGACTATAGAGAGAAGGTGAATACAACTTCACTGCTATAACTTTGTGCTTACTAACTCACTGTTCTTGAACTTGACACTATTTTGTGTTTCTGTTTTCTTTCAGGCTCTACAGACATTGTTAGTAATGGCTCCTATGTGTTTGGAACAGTACCATGAAGATAGGTCCTTGTTGACCTCTCTGATAAGTTTAAAGGCACATTACGAAGAAATAGTTGACGAAGAGAAGACTGTGGGAAGAGACACGGGTTACTTTGGAGAGATTGTTGAACTCATAGATAATCTTAAAAGTAAAATAAGATAATAGTGTATGGAAGACATGTATTTATACTGTGCTAATAAAAGTCATAAAAAGCCTAAGTAGGTCATGGTGTTTGAGTGCATTACAGGGAGAGGGAATAAGTAGGTCGGAATTATTCAATTAAAACTGGCCCTTCTCGGACCAATTTCCAGCCAAAGTCATGGGGACATAGAGAAAAATAGATTCACGCACACCTGTGCTGACCTTACAGGACAACACTTTTGCCCACCATTTAAATTTTTATCTTAATTTTTCTATGCATCAGGTTATAAAGGTTTCTGTACAAAGGTGAAGTGGTGATAAAGAGTTTACTACAAGTCCTGCATCCAAAGTGAAAGCGTTGACCGGTGTTGTACCATCTACACATACGACTTCATATTCTATAATCCATTTTCATATTTGAATTAACTTTGTCACAGAATAGACACAGTCACACTGTGGCAGGGGTATCACTGTTGTAGGTTTAATGTTCTGCAAGTAGAATTTTGTGTCTTTTTTGTCATACCTATAAGTGGAAACTCAATATGCACTGTTTCTCTAATCCTAGAGTATATGCAAGCTGCTTGAGAACATAGCACAATTTTCACAATTTATCGGGTACATTTTAGAGATTATGCTGAATCATGTAATTTTAAATATATATCTTGGCTCCTCCCCCTATAACAAGGGCAGTTCTGTTATAATAAAATGGGGTCAATCGCCTAGGCTGCATCAGAGACTCACCTACTGCTCAGCCGTAAGTTCATCTGCATTATTATTAATACATATTATTCCAAGTCCAGTTATCATAATGTATTTAAGTATATATTTTGAGACATCGGATTCTGCAGTTTATAGTTTTATACATGATATGTTTTTGATGTTTTGCCACATTGGCTTGAACTGCATGCGTCGGGTGCATTTGTGCTTGCATATCTCCATGGATGTATAATGTAATAGACAGTGGCTGTGATTGTCTTGGATAGTTATATTAAATTTTGTAAATTATTTCAATTTACAAACAAATACACCCAAAGCAAGAACAATTTTGCCATTGATAACGGTAATTGCATAGTTTCTGCAATCCAATTTACCTGACAATTTATGTTTCCAGTTCCACATTTTCCATAGAAAAAGAAAATAAGCTCAAGTAAAAGTGTAATAATAAAGTGGCCACAATTAACAAGACATGTCAAATGTAATCCATTTTATTTCTGTGCAGATGGGTGATGGTGAAATGATAGAGATGGCTGCTCTCGGCCGCCCCTTTAATCTTGGGATGTTGTATGACTGCAGAGCAGACAAACTGGTCCCAGGTAAGGGTCATATGAGTGTTGAAGATAAACTGAAAAAGGACAGTTTCACAGCTGAAGTCATAGTCTAAAAATCCTGTTGGCCTAAATGTAGGTGTGAAAATAGTCTCCACAGTATTTAGTGAAAGCAATCAGATAAATCAAATAGGCAATAGACTAAATTGTCCAGCTAATACCTCTTTCTCTGATGATGGAAAAATAGCAAGTTTTCTTTTTAGATGCCATGCAGTCCTACATGCACATTGTGTAAAGTGGAAAATAAATAAAATATAATTGTTGTATGTTTCAGGCATAACACTGTGGGACAATGAGGACCTGATGCAAGACACGAGAGTGGCATCAAAACCCAACAGTGAATTTAACATAGTAGCATCTGAATCCATCTCTGATAAGTCCTCAGCCATGGGAGTGGAAGCTTCACTTAAAGCCAGTTTTCTGGGAGGGCTTATAAGTGTTGAAGGATCAGCCAAATATCTGAAAGAGAACAAAACTTCAAGAAAACAGGCCAGGGTTACATTGCAGTACAAAACAACAACACAGTTTAAAGAACTGACCATGAATCATCTGGGAAGAGGCAACATAAAGCATTCTTATGTCTTTGAGAAAGGCATAGCGACACATGTAGTGACAGCCATCCTTTACGGGGCTCAAGCCTTTTTTGTGTTTGATCGACAAGTATATCATACTGAAAATTTCGAACACATTCAGGGGAGCCTTCGTGTACAGGTGAATTCAATACCCTTTCTTGCAATTGAAGGGAGTGGATCTTTGGAATTAGATGAGAAGGAGAGAGAAAGTGTCAATCAATTTTCATGCACGTTTTACGGCGATTTCCGTATTGACCAAAGCCCAACAACATTTGACGATGCTATCAAAGTTTACAGAGACCTTCCCAAACTTCTGGGCCCCAATGGCGAGAATGCTGTGCCAGTCAAAGTCTGGCTGCTGCCTCTCACCACCCTTGACTCCACAGCGGCTAGACTTGTGCGTGAGATCAGTGTGCGGTTAGTCCTGGAGGCACAGACCATTCTAGAGGATTTAAGTGATATGGAATTGAGGTGCAATGATGTCGTACAAAGCACGGCTGGTCAGCAGTTCTTACAGATTGCTAAAAAAATAAAAACTTTCATGGCATTATGCTCTGAGTTTAAGCTAGGATTCCAAGGAGCAATGGCAAAAAAACTTCCAACAATACGTGGAGGAGGTAAGGAAGAGGCAGAACTCGCTGAGATCTTGAAGGATAGGGCTGCGTCCCCATTTAACAATAACTGTTTAGATCAGTGGATGGATGGTAGAGAAAGGGAAGCATACACCTTAATGTCTATCACCTCCCTGTTGGCCAACACCAACACTGTACCATCAGAAAACCACCTTTACCAGGAAACGTTTAAGTCCTCCAAAACAGTGTGTTTTGTGTTCAGCTCATTGGGAGACATGGACCCATACCTCTGTGCTTTAGAGAATTACCTAAAAGGTGTCCAATCTAATGAGTTTGGTTCTGGGGCTCAGGATATTGAAAAGGAACAATGGTATTGTTCAAAAGATGTGTGCGATGCTGTGAGACGCAAGGCAAAGCTTTTTAGTGATTTTGCAGAGATCAACAAAGATGAGGATATTGGGTTCTTTGTAGTAGGTTTACAAGATGAGAACTATAAGGGCTCAACTATCTACATATACCAGAATGGATTTCAAGTTTGTGACAACTTTGAACCCCCTTCAAAACCTCACACAGTGACAGTGGATAATGTTGAACACAACAGTGTGACCCTGAGGTTCTCTGCTCCTTCATTTGGTGTCGAGGCCATTACAGGTTATAGAGTGGAGTACTGTGCAAGTGGAGCAGAAGAATGGGACATGGTTGAGGTTGAAGGAGAGGAAGTCATAGTCCCTGATCTGACCCCGAACACACAATACAGTTTCAGAGTCCGAGCAGTTACTGATGTAGGTGTGGGGCCCGCTGCTCAACTTGACAATCCCATTCAAACTTTACCTTGTGGTCCACCAGAGGAGCTTGAAGTAATAGCCAACTTCAGTGAGGTATTAGTGCGCTGGAAACGACCCACAGAAGTTGGGCAAAATATTCAGATTCAGAGCTGTATTGTGGAACATGGTGAAACAGAGAATGAAATTAAATGGAAGCAAGAGGTGTCCCACTCTGAGCAGATGCTGATTTTTGGACTTGATCCACTGGCACCATATACCATCAAGGTTTTGTGTGATTGTGGTGACAATGGCACAAGCAAAGAGGTCTCCACTGTAACCAGGTCACGGCCTACAGAACATCTCATACAAACCTGTGAGAAGATCTCTGAAGACTCAGAATTCCCAACAGTATACAAACTCCCCCTGACAGAGGAGGAATTGGAATCGTCTGGGTGTACAAGATATGTTTATGGTGAGAAGTGCCAACTGGAAAACCGCAGTGTAATACTTTTTGGATTGGTGGGAAGTGGTAAGACAACTCTCATCGACGGCATGATCAACTTCATCTTAGGGGTCAAATGGACTGATTCATATCGGTTCAAACTCACGGAAGACGATCAGACATCTGATGTAACCATCTATCAGATAAACCATCAGGACGGATTTAGAATCAACCACTCACTCACAATCATTGACACCCCAGGATTTGGAAACACAAGAGACATCACGACTGACAGAGAGATCACAGAGCAATTCCTCAAACTCTTCACTGATGATGGCATGGATCATCTTCATGCTGTGTGCTTTGTGCTGCCATCAGCTTCAGAAAAACCCTCACACCAGCGCTATGTGATTGATTCAGTTCTCTCTATCTTAGGGAACGATATGGCCGAAAACATTCGATTTCTTGTGACATTTGCAGATGGTGAGCCTTCTCCGGCTCTACAGGCTTTGACTGATGCAGGGTTACCTTGTCCTGAAGCAGACGATGGTGTACCAGCTCACTACAGATTTAACAACTCTGAACTATTCACCCCAAACCAGACTTCTGAAGATGATTCAAATGAGAGGTTCGTAGTTTGGGACATGGGAATGGCAAGCTTCAGGAGCTTCTTAAACAATTTGGACCAAACCAACTCCAAAAGCTTAAATTTGACTTGTGAAGTCCTCAGAGAACGAAAGGATCTGGAGGATTTAGTGGAAAATTTGGAGGAGCAGATGAATGTTGGATTAGCAATGATTAAAGAGATACAAGATGATACTGAGGAGCTTAGTGATGGGCTGCAGGAAGAGTATGAAATCCGCCGGGAAGAAGTCATTGAGTTGGAGAAAGATCTTGCATTGCGTTTAGAGAATCTCACAACAATTGCTCTTAAACCAAGTCCTCTCCAAAGTCCTGAGTACATTAACTTACTTGTGGCAGAAACAGAGTCAGAGGCCAAACCTGGATGGGAAAAATGTGTCCAAACATTGCAGGAAATGAAAACACTAGCTGAAATAATGGATAAGGTGAAAGGTGGAGAGAATCTTCTGAAGCCAATGGAGCCAATAGCAAATGATGAGTAAAGATCAGAGATTTATGTTCTATACATTTACTTGTGTTTATATATATATATATATATATATATATATATATATATATATATATATATATATATATATATATATATAATATATAATATAATAATAATAATAATATTGTTTGGACTTAATTTTATGTCTTGTTTTATTATACTGAATGATGAATAAAACATGTCAAAAATAGTAATGACATAAAAAGTCAAATGTGAAAATTAAGCTACAATTGACAAAATGCATTAAACACAATGAAAAAAATTTATTCTTAAAATTTATGAAGTTGGAAAACACATTTTAGCCTATATCAGCAGAATTTTTCGCAACCAGATCAGATACATTAACTGTTTGTTTATTTGCTGCCTAATGTATTACATTATTGCATTTAATCTAATATACTATAAAAACAGAAAATATAACAGATTAAAAATTTTAATATACATCCTCACATAATTGCAGCAACATTTTCAGTATTAGGGCTTTAATCATGGTTTTAAGATTTATGCTGTATGCAAGATTTTGAGGACCTTTCCCATTTAGTTTATTTTAATCGCTCTGTACTTCTGAAATAGTACATCACAATTTAGGCCTTACCTGTTTAATCTTTAACCTTATAATCTAATCTAGCCCTGCATAACCTAGATAAAATTATAGGTCTACAACAATTAGTGTATAAAGGTTTAGGGCCAGTAAAACAAATGCTGGTGTTGAGTTCCGCACAGCTACCAAGGAAACAGATTCGAGGATTATATTATTATGTAGGTTAAATGAAACAGCACACGTCTGCTCGAGTGTCAGTGGGTGCAGTGAACACAGTTGTGCAGCAGAGGGCACAATGCAGCCTACCAAAGGGAACCTCCCCAGACAAACAAACTGAAGAAGATGAAGAGGAGGACATTGGTGCTACACAAATGCAACAATATGGCCTTATTTAATCAGTGATAAAATGTTAGCATATGTTCACTGGCAAAAAAACAGGTATATTATATAGCAACTTTTGCGGAAAGATACCATAAAATAAACAAACGTGTGGTGAGTACGACTGGATTGTTTGGATTATTGTTTACATTTGCTAGCATTGTAGCATTAGCATTTCATTTCTGTTTTGTGATATCTGTACTTAAACTAGACTACTTGTCACAGAGTACTTTTTTATTATATGTTTGGATCTACCAATTAGATCTATTCTACACAAATGGAAACTATGAAGTCTGATTTGACGTTTAGATTAGCAAACATGTTTTGTGGTATTATTTGTCATTTGATATGAATTTGACATAGATGGAGCTGTCACAGAGAGACAAACTTTCAGAGCTCGTGGAGGAGCTGACAACATCAGGACAGGGCGAGCTAAACCAGGACAAGATGAAGGAAATCAAGAAGCTCTGCAAGTGAGTCCCAGCGAATAGCATGGCATGGATTGTTTCAAGCTTGATAGATGTTTTAAATTCACCACATGTCCTTCCAGGGTCTCAAATGACTGCATAGACCATGTTTACCATTCAATCATGTCCCAGCTGAACCAGGACCACTCAGAAATCAGGTTTTCTGCATTTCAACTAACCAGCGAACTCTTCAACAGATCACATCATTTTAGAACGCTGTTGGTAGACAATTTCCAGGTAGTAATGTTATGTTTATGTCTAAAATATAGCATTTTTTAACATGCATTTTGTAATATACTCACTTTTACCTCCCTGCTTCCAATACTTTGTTTCCCTGTTTCTACAAAAGGAATTCTTAGAGTTGACCGTAGAGACTGACCTCGATCAGCCCCTGCCACCTCCTAAAGAAGTAGCAAAGAAGTTGAAATCTTTGGCCATCAAGACAGTCCAATCCTGGCAGGCATCCTATGGATCAGCTTACAAAAAACTGGCATTGGGGTACCATTTTCTCAAACAAGTTAAAAAGGTGAGGGACTAAAAGTTTTGAATATAATAATTATATATATATATATATATATATATATATATATATATATATATATATATATATATATATACAAATTACTGTCAACATATCTCTTCACTTCTTTCAGGTGGATTTTCAGGATGCTGAAGCCAGGACAGTGGCAGAGAGAAGGAGGGAGGAAGAGCGGAGAAGTCGACTTGAGAGAATCTATAAGGACAAAGCAGATGCAGCTGCCAAAGACATGGAAGGTAAACACTTGAAAACAATAATATAATTTATCTCATAACTTTTGGATGTCACTCATTGAATATTTATCTTTTAATAATAACTTTAATGATAATAACTTTTTTTTAGACTCTTATGCAGAAATTGAAGCAACGCTGACTGAGATGGAGTCCTGTATGAAGTTGTTGTTTCCCGAGTTTGAGGTCACTGACGTCAAAGAGGATGTGCCTATAAGTAATTCTCCAAACTCCCAACCTGCCAATGTAAATGACACACAGCCTTGTTGTAGTAACGACCTAATAAATGGACCAAAGGATGAGGAATTAGTAGAAAAACAAGCAACAAGTGAAGAACATAATGGTAATGGAGAAAAAGATCAGCAGAAGCCAGATAACACAAGTCAGGAAGACGAGGATGAAAGTAGTGAAGAAGAACAGTCTCCTAATGAAGACTTGTTTATACGTAACTCAGGGCTCATCTCACACTCATACAGTTTGGATTTGAACTTGAGCCCTGGTAAGTCCACTTTTACAAACAGTAGTTATTTGTATATGTAAATATGATAAAAATGCAATGCTCAACTTCTAAATATGCTCTTGCGTGTGTTACTTTAGGGCTCCATGTTAAAGAAAATGAAGACAATGAGGCAGTGGTATGTACAATGAGAGACCTGCACCGATTGATAACAACAAAACATTTCCCAGCAGTACAGGGATGGGTCCAGGTCAGTAAATACTATAGTTCATGTTGGGTATCATCTGAAGCTTGTAGCTATTGTATTATTCATCTGGGTTTAGGTTTTGACCAAAGCAGGAGCTGAGCAGAGGTTGATGAGAAGAGCACTGGATCTGAAGAAGTCTTTAGAAACCGCTCTACAGAAACACAAAGAGCTGCACATTGACTACAAGACCAGGGTCCGCAAAGTGGTGAGTTGCAGATGAACTCTGAGGGTGAGAACTAGATATCACCAGCAGATGGCAGTGGTCAGCAACAAATGAAAAGGAGAGACTCAGACTCCAAATTTATAGGAAATTAATATGAAACTTTAATTCACAATTATTAAAAACATTTGCTTGAACATTTTAAGTATCAGTCAGAAGTGATTGATATTAAATTCAATATGTTTCAAAAATAATTTCCTGTAAACATTCTTACGTATTAAGTACACTTAAGTGTTTGTTGTTTGTGTTTGTAAATATTTTAATTTGGAACTCAATATGACTGTCTCATGCTCCCACTTCAGTGTGTTGTTTTGCTTTTATATCTGATCTTTCTATTTGAGTCTTTTGAGCCTATTTCATAATTGATACAGAGAGTATCAGCGTAAATACATTTGGGAAAAGTGAGATAGCCCGGCAGAGCCATAATGCATAATGCATCAGAGACAGAGCCTAGAAATTGGGGAGCAAGGGGGAGGATGTACCCATTCATTCCCATCACTAGAGCTAATGTGCCCCATGGCTTGACAGGTGATATGTCTATCTGCTCGCTCTCTATCAATGCACAGTATCATTCGTCCACCTGGACTAGAAGGCTCTGATTGTCCTGTATCACTAAACTTAGATAGCATTGTGCTGTGGGAAAAAAATAGTTAGTTAGTTAAAGACTGACCGTGCAAGATTTGAGCCAAAAAATGGACTGAAATTAAATAATTTATTTAAATACAGGTGTTAAATAAAGGTGTTATATTGCCCTTTAAAAAAACCTAGCACCCTTGCTGTGAGGTGAACTTGTCTCTTCACAACCTAGAATGAAGAGTCTCAGTGGAGATGTTCTTACTTTGTCCCAAACTGTAACAATAACATCAAATTGATCTATCTCCATGAAGAATGTTCCAAAGTCGAGTTTTAACTCTAATAATTGTATGTCTAGGTTTTAACTTTCTGGTGTGCTCTCCTGGAAGCTTACACATTGCTGCTTTAGTTTGTTCTAAATATTTAGGTGACAAAAGGAAGAGGGCGAGGAAACACTTTTGAAGAGAGAAATTCGCCATCTTACAGCTAAAGAGGACAAATGAATGCTAAGTGGTTTATGCATTTGAAAAAAAGCTGCATAAAAGTTGTAGCATGCGAATCCATCTTTACCCGAACAGAGCGGCGAAGTGACAGTGACAGAGCGCTAGGCTTCTTGCTCTGCCTGGTTATCACTGTCAGGGACCAGTCTGCTGCACCAGCAGGCCCAGCACCGCGATAACCACACAACTTACAGCCCCTTTATCATAATTAGCTTTTCCTTTTTAGCCTTAAAAGGCCTTCCATTACTGGGTCCTTCTCTATCGGGTCGCTGACACACCACACGATTGGATTCTCTCTCTAAGGGCCTTTCAATATAGTGTCCCATAACTGTGACTTGGAGAGAGACAATAACTACCAGGCTGCAAAGGACACTGATAGAGAGTGCAGTTATTTAAAGTAATATTAAAACGCTGCATAAATCTGCACTAAAAACTCGACTTTGGTAGCTACAGTTTTCAAAATATTGTAAAAGGTTTTGCATACACTGTATGTTAAAACTGTGTATGCAAAACCTTTCACAATATTTTGAACAACACTTTTTGTCAGCCATTCTCTGGACCTTTTCCCTCTAATGTCTGTGATTGTGATATAGTTTGTTTGATTACTTTTCATTTTGTATTCATGAGTTTCATCTTCCTTTTCATAGGTGAAAAGATACAACATTTAATATTTTAATTGTTAATTGTTAATTGCAATGGCAACATGCCTAGATTTTGCATCTTTAACCAGCCACCTAATGAACAAACTACTGGCAGAAGTGTCAGAGTATGTAATCTTCTGTTTTCTTTTGTTATAGATTTTTTTGTCTAAAAAATCTTAATAAGCATCTGTTGAGTGTGTTGCAATGAATACATGGGTCTGTGTTAAGAACAGGACAAGACACACAGACTTATTTGAACATATCTGTTTTTAAGAGTGTATTCACTCACTCTGGGCTCCATTCATACAGGCCAAGGCCTTGTTTACTGCTGATAACCCATCTTATCACTGCACAATGGATGTGGCCGCCTGTTCCTCCACAGAGATAAACAAAAGAAACAATATCCTTTTATTTCTCTCTTCCACTACCGCTCCTCTTCTTTGTACTTTCACTGTCTTCTTGTCGCCTCTTTCAGTCACTTAGTAAGATTATAGTCCATGCTCAGATTCAAATTAGTATTACTGAGTGATTGCGTATGTGTCATTATGTCATCATTATTATATCCCATCCCATCTTCAAGTTTTATTTATATTTTTTATATATGTGTGTGTGTGTATATATGTATGTATGTATGTATGTGTAATTACACATGTGTATATTGTGTACATATATAGATATTGTGTTGTGTTTTGTGTTGTTTATATCTTGTGTGAAAACGTAGATGTTTATTTTAAGGATTTCTTTTGGACCAATCCTTTCATTTATTCCTAATCAAGCGCATTTTTACTTCTTTTATATGCATGAAAAGTGCAATTTGATGACTTGATTCAAATTGAAAGTCTAATAATGACTCTTTTGATCACAGATTAAGACAGGGCAAGACAGGGAAGTGAAGCAGACAGTTGGAAATAAGCCCGTTGACAGGAGAAGGTTGGGGAAGCTCTTGGTTGGCTAATAGACCTGCCAGCCTAGGTTAGCGAAATAAAGATGTCACCTTTTACATCATATAAGCTGACTGCTCCCCAGAGACAAAGGTTTGGGTTTGGCGTTCTGGGTAATGCGGCAGAAGAGGTGGAGATGCTACAAAGGGGGAGAGAGGCTGGAGTTGGAGAGAGGAGGTTTTTTGGCATTAGTAGCGGCCCCCATGGGAGGCTCTGTAGGTAGTAATGAATTGGAGTGCAAGGTGGTAATAGAGCTGTGCAGTGTTGTTGTGGCCATTTAACTTGTGAATAGGTCAGACTGGAGTGTAAGCTTATGGCTTAATTAGTTTGTAAATATGTTCAAGTCAATCACTGGAGTTCTGGTCTCTTTAAGTAGAATCTATTTAATTAAAAATCAATTTAAAATGTAATGCTTTTTGATAAAGTTGTGAGTATTTGGTGACACCCAAAATGGGCTATCACATGACAATACGCAGTAGAGTTGTGTTACATAAAACATTGTTGACTTGTTCACTCAGGTTTAGTTAGTTAGTATTGACAGTTTTTCTTTCTAAATCATGGCCCTGGCTTTATAATGGATTTGAATGTGAAGTCACTTCTTTTAAAAACGTGCAGTATTTGCAGTACCTGAAATGTGACTATGTTTTATATGTTCGTATACTCTGTGGACACTGAATGATGCTTCTCATTTGCGTCTCATTGCTTTTAAATAAAATGTTTGTTGATTATGCAGTCGTTACAAAGACATTTCCACTTCAGCCCTAAATGCACAATGGAATAATCTCCTTACAGCGTGGTTTGTGAGAGTTCTATTAAGTTGTCAGTGAAGACGCTCCTCTGAAGTTGCTCTCTCCTCCCTGCCCTCTCTCTCTCACTGGAGTCCTTCTTATTTTGTGTGTTTCTGTGATGGTTAGCCTGCCCCTCCTCTCTCCACATACACCTGACTTATGGCTGTGCAGTAATAATTTGCCAGACCTTGGCAGTCTGATTGTACATTAGCATATAAATAGCAGATGCACTGAGTGCCCATCTCAGTCGACTACATTTAATTTTTGGTTTATAAGATTGAATGGGTTTTTAAACACAGCACCATCAAACTTGCCAAGAGACAAATGAAGTCAGAGGTGCAGTTGTCCAAGGCAGTGCCCTCGCATCATTTTATAAAGAATTAGAGTATTATTTAAATGGGATGCACTAAGAGATGTTCTAGAAAGTGAGTTAGGAAGACACCTGTGGACACATAATTTCTAATCCTATTACTGCACTAGTTTCAGAATCATTCACCAAAATAGTCTTGGCTTTCTATAACGGCATGTGCAGCCAAAGACGAGCGGTGCTAAATTGCGCTCCAGTGGTGAAAATAAAGGATAAAGGGACAAAAGATTTGTACTTGTTTTTTGTTTTATTGTACTCTTACACAGACACAGATTAATTGAGTTTTTATTTTCTCATTTGTCTTTTTTAATTTCAACATGAAATATACACCATTTTGTTTATTTGATTACTCTGCACTTCATACAACTTTTACATAATGTAAATTTTAATCAGAAATAATAATAATTATTATATATATATATATATATATATATATATATATATATATTATAATTTGATTTCTATTGTGATGAATGTAATCCACAAGATTACAAGAAACTGAACTATTAGTCAATAATCACTGTGATTTTACAATTAAGCATAGAGACAAGTACAAGTAAGCAAGGAGTATTTGGACTACTTAAACAGATGGGTACTACATCATGAATGTTGAGAATATTTGTTTCAGAGGAGGGTTGAGTTAGCACCCTTGGGTCTAATGCATTGCTGTGTCTTCAGCTCCCACTTCAAACAGATCTTTATTTTCTTTTTAGAGAACTATTATTTTTCTTCCCCCCTCTATTTTCCATTTAACTTCTTCTTTATTTTATCTCTGAGTAAGCTTTGCCATTACAGTAACATATCACCTTTCTTTACTTAAACAACTTTATTTTATTTATTCTGCTCTTTTCTGGAACAGTTTTTATTTCCATTGTGCTGAGTTTTTACCGTAAAAGTTACGAGTATTTGTTTTGTCCCTTTTTCTATTATAGTGACTCATGGCCCTGCTTTACCTAAACCATCACTTCTAATTTGTCTGCTAAATCTTGAGTTTCGGTTAAAGAAACTGTTCTTATCTCCTCTGAGCCATCTTCTCAACCTTTTTTATTTTATATATCTTTTTTCATCCAGCCTACTGTGCGTGCTCTGGAGAATAAACCAGAGCTCTGTTAAAATGCAAAGCAGCCCCTCGTGCAGCCATGTGGGGGGAATAGAGGCCATATTTTAGCGGCGCTCCCCGTCAGCAAAATGTTTCTGGTGGAAAGCTAATTCTACTGCGAGACTTACAGCTCTGCCAGGCCGGCCGACAGCGCTCGATGCTATCACGATTAAATTAAGGTGAATTAGAGACAAAGAGGCAGAGAGAAGGGGGAAAGGGATGATGTTAGGGCAGGATTTTCCTCCAGCTGGGCGATCACTTCTTAGTCGTAGGTCATTGATCAGAACAGAATAAACCAGCGGGATTAAAGTCGACAAGCACAAAACCAACGCTGACTATATCTGTGTGTATAGATGTGTTCCATTGTGCAGAGGATGAGGGAGTGTGGCACTGGGCGAGAGTAATGTAGAAAGTTTGCCTTGGTGGTTAGAAGGGTGCACTCCCGGGGAACTGCATCCTGTCTTAAGTGGATAAATAAGATCAAGACGCAGGATCTTTTCTGGATGGCACGTTTTCTTTAGATTAAAAAAGCATTTGTGGTAACTTTTTACCGTGTTTTGTCAGACTTTGTTGCTTCTTACTATGGTTTATCATAGACTTCTTTATCTTTGTGTCTTTTTAACTCTTTTAATTAGTCAGACAAAAGTAGTCAACAGACTAATCATTTGAAAATGACCGGCTTTTACCAAATAACATGAGGGTTAGGGTTAGGGTTAGAAAATATAAATATTTATTTTAGTTTGTAAGGGTTAGGTTGTTTTTTTTTTTTTTAATAAACATTACCTATCTGTGTCCCCAAATATGTCAAATCAATCAAATCAAATACAGCGTTTACTGGTTACAATTGTAGTGCTGATTTATTCTTAATTAATTACAAAAGCATGATGGCTTAGTTTGGGCGGCATGGTGGTGCAGTGGTTAGTGCTTTTGCTTCACAGCAAGATGGTCCTGAGTTTGTCCCTTAGATGTGTTTTTGTCTTTCTGTGTGGAGTTTGCATGTTTTCCCTGTGTTTCCCCTTTTGGTACTCTGGGTTCCCTTACCACTAAAAACATGTACAATTGGTTCCCCTCTGAGGCTAAAACTCATTTGAAAAAGATGCTAGGAGTCATTTGAAAATGTCACTTTCCTGGTTAAATATATCTTATTATTATTATTAATAATAATAATAATAATAATAATAATAATAATAATAATAATAATAATAATAATGTTTAACTTTCACTTTCAAGAACACTGAGCTTCACATGAGTTTCTCATTTGGGAAACCAGTTCCTACGACTAAATCCAGTTGGCTTAAAACTATGCATGCTCTCTGACCTGAATGGTCACAACATAAAGCCCAACACTTTCAGCCACCAAGTGCTGCTGCAGCCTTTGCAGCTCAGTGAGGGGATTCTGAAGGTTCTGTGGTTATGTGACATGACCTGTCCATAAACTGAGAATGAGAGACACTTGGACGTGTCCTCACTGGCAACCCAGGTTCACTTTTGATAGTTGTACCTTTTGTAATACCGCAGATACCCTACCTTTTTGAAGGTTGGTTGAGAAATAACTACTTTAACTTTTAAGTGTAATTTTACATTGTCAGTATTATGCTCTTTTCTTCCTACTCTGAAAATTCAAAATAATTGCAGACACCAGTGTTGTTGAGCATATTATAAGAATAACAATTTTACAAACCTTTATCTTTTTACTTGATGCTCTAATCTTCCTTTCATGCGCCAGTTGCCAGTAATCCTTTTGCCCTTTTAATTGGAACTAATTAGGCTTTAATTGTTTATTTGCTGTTAAACTATTGTACTATTGTAACATAAAGTCCTAATTGCCGGATAGTGGAGGTGTGTTTAGGATTCGGGCACGGTTAGCTGAGCCTGTCCTGCACTTTGGTTACGGTGCCCTCTTCGTGTGTGCACGGGTGAGCGCCTGTGTTTCTGTAATCATCAGTGGTCTCATCATTTGTAAACGAATGCTAACGTTCTCCTGGGCTTTATCAGCGCTGACACACGCACAGACAGGCTAATGAAAAAGAGGCCTTTGGGAATAAGAAGTTAGTTTAACGTTAGCTTTTATTGCTCCTCATAATGCTAATCACTGCCATTATTATGCTAGGAGGCGGCGGTGTGTCTTGAGCTGTTAAAGGCGTAGCTCACACACACACATACACACACACACACACACACACACACACACACACACACACACACACACACACACACACACACACACACACACGGTTGGGTTATGGAAATGACCCTGGTGTATAGGACTGTTGTGTTCTGCATTGTAGCTCAGCCAATGGCTAACAACCGCAGCGGGAAATTAAAAACCATAAATTCTGCTTAGTGCTGATAGCAGCCCATATAGGACTAGACTACACCTCACACACACACCGACCCATTGTCCAGGGAAAAGCAAAGAAGACCACACCACCAAAAGTGTAAAAATAAAACAACAATAATAATACTATAGCAAAAGTCAAACATGTTCATAATCACAAAAATAACTATTTGCATTTTGTCCACTTTTCAAATCCCGATGCTTGATCATGTAGGTAATAAATTGTCCTCTGTTTAATGTCTTGGACAATTTAGACTAGAAATATATTGGCTTCTTGCAGTTGTAGTACTAGCATAAATTTGTAATAGTAGTTCATAAGGGGAGATTTGGCAAAAAATGAATCACAATCACAATTTTGATCTAATCTCGATTCATGTACACTGTGATTGGTTTAATCCAGCTGTCATTCACATGGAGCATGACACAGGCTGATCCATAGGAGGAGTGCTTGAGAAAAAGTGTGAAAATCTGCATTAAATAGAAAAATGGTGATTCACAATTTCACCAAAATCGTCATCACAGGGATGAGCTCACAATATTTATCACCATATCGCCCAGCCCTACTAGTTCATATTTCAATAGTGATCAGATTCCTAATTTGAAAACAGTTATTTTTATACCCGTTTCATGACACATTTATTCTGTTTTCAGATGAAGGTGTCCTCTGATGGAGATGAAGACGATGAAGATGATGATTTTGATGAGGTCCCGGAGAAGGAGGGCTTCGAGCCGCACATTCCAGAGCACCTTCGGGCAGAATATGGTACGTTTTGTATTTAGTCAGACTCGTGTGCACAGATCCAACCTGCTTGGCATGTGATAAATAAAGAGATAAAGAGTTTAAACTACAAAAGGAGAACTGCTGCAGCTCTAATCCTGTAAGGCTAACACACTCTCTTAGTAAATAAACGAACATGCAGACACACACATGGAGCAGATGTGGGGATCCAGAGAAACCTGCTCCATAACCTCCTACTTACCAAACGAAATTTCAGAAGGTGTATGAACCATTACGTAACAAATCAATTAGATAATGACTTCGAAAAAATGTCAAAAATAGAATTAACACAGCAAGACTATGTGATGATAGCTGGGGTTGATAAGATACTGTTGTCAAAAGTACCGTAAAACAGATGCTAATCAATAGTAAAACTAGTATGGAGACTATGCACCTTTGAACGTATACAAAACAATGTTAGAATGCTCTTGAATGATCTAGTATCTATTTCTGAAAGCGTGTTTTTATTATCGATATAGTATCAACATGGTATCGAGTATCAAGCCTATTCCTTAGTATTGAAAGTGAAAGTTTAGTATCATACCACACCTGCCCTGAGGCTGTTCATATTTTTGCAAGGTGATGTGTCTAGTCACACACAAAACACACACACAAAAAAAACGCTATAAAATCTCTCCAAACAGTTGTAATTAGTTCGACAGAAAGACAGAAAGGCAGTAAATGCGTCTCCACATTGGTGGTGTTCCTGTTAACTTACTGTATACTTCTGCATTTGGAACTTGCGTCACTATTTAATTTTATCTAGCTTATTTCCACTTCTGACTTTGGCTGGCATATTTGTTTGCAGCTGATTTGGGAAAGCGTGCCCGCTCTGTAATGGAGACAAATAGTTTTTTACCCCGAGTGTTTACTCTGTCTATCTGTGATGGATTCTGTCCTGTCAACACATCCATTTACCTCCACTCTCTCCTATAGCTCGCTACATATGATTGACTGTTGAAGCACTGTTTCTTCTCGGGGACGTGGCTGCATTGTATTTCCTCTTGTATGGATCTTGTTTAGCCTTCAGGCAGCGGGCTAAGGTGAGAGGTCAAATGCTCTGGTCATTAAACAAGTCATATTGCACCGTCAGCTCCAAAGCAACATCTTTTTTAATCATTGGAATTTGAATGCTGTTAATATCATTTTGAGTGACTCTTATGTGGAAGCTCGCGGCTAGAATTGATACTAAAGCTGTCTCTCTGTTGCGCTGTCAGCCATTTTGGTACATCACTCATATACATTCATTTATGGCGCATTCGTTTATGTGTATGTTCTTACTGTAAGTGTATGTGTTAACGATGCCATAACCCAAATGTGTTGTTTACAGAGCTATTTTCGCCCCGTCAGCCACTACCGTGTTGTGCCTTCTCTGTGACCTGTGACCCCTGCCTCACTTGTATACTCCCCACTGGCTTCCTGAGTCATTACAACCCGCACAAGAACAGTCTTTACCTGAAAAAGGCTACCTCTCTCTCCTCCCACCGCACACCCTCCATTACTAATCAATTAGACGCTAAAGTAATTAGATAGTATCTGATGTGGCCAAAACAGCTGTGTGTGTGTTGTCACGGTGATTAGTGGGTTAGGTAATGATCTACAGAGGCCATACCAAATTAACAATGCAACCTTTTTAATGAGCCCCTATTAGCCCCGCACCTAGTTTTTTACCACCCACTTTTACGCACTTTGCTGCAGCCACACATCATAGCACACTACTATATTAAAATTGATTGTACAAATGTTTATCTATTTATTTATTTTTTTGTATATTTTAGTGCCTGTAGGTTGACTGTGGCACATGGAGTTCTCAAAGTGACCTGGAGCTTTATCGGTGTCACAAGTTTAGTTGGTACTTTATTCCTTTAGTCGTCAGTCATCAGTAGTCGATGAAGTACTCGTCGACCACATTTAAAAACCATCAAAAACAAGAATGCATAGACTGAGTAAACTAGAGTTTAGTGAGTAACTAGATTGTTTAATCTGACTTGCTGTTAATGCTGAAAATGCTGTTAACTACTTTGTTGTTTTTAGGCAAGATCCAAATTCTGAGCGTGTTTGCTAGTCCCTGCCCTCTTTTAGTCAATGAATCGACGCACAAGGGCATGTTTTTAGTCGATCAAGAATTTCCTTTGTCGACTCGAGCCCTATCACCCACTGACCCAAAAGATGGAGGTTCAGTCCCAGCACTCACAAGTACATAGTATGGCTGTGTCCTTGAGCAAGACGTGTGGTTGTGTACGTAAATGGATGAAGGCTTTCTTGAGATAAAGCATTTTGAGTCGTCCACATTACTGTAGTTGGTCAAAAAACAGACAATATGATCTTAGTTAAGATTATTATTATTATTATTCTTATACAGTCTAAAAATGCTAACTATCTATTTAGACACACTCAGAAAGTGTTTAGGAAGTGCTTAATCCTATGTTGAATACTGAAAAACTGCAGGTTTAACTGGTACGGCTTTAAAACAATACTGAAAAAGTGTATTAATCATTAATGCTCAATAATTTTACTAAACTGTCTCATTTTTGACCCTGTCCCTTTCTCTCTTTTCCTGCCTCTCTGTCCACTTCTGTTCTTTTCTCCATTTTGGTCCATGTCCCGTTCTGTCATCCTCATTATCAGGCCTCTTATCCCCCTCTCTGCTGTCAGGACACTATCTCTCTCCTTCTCAAATTAACATTTTAATTACAGGCCCTGCTTAACCCTAAGAAATCAATACTGCTTTCTGCCTTTCCTCTCCTGCTCTTCCCCAAGCTCTTTCTCTCCAATTTCTCCTTTTAGCAACCCCACAGTCTTAAACACAAGGGTGCATAGCGCTTTGTCCACATTTTCTGGTATTGGTCTAGAATGATGTACATTAGCATCACAAGCACATAAACAGATTATTGATTCTTAGCTTGTTTAAAATCTGTTAGTAACATATTAGCAGGATTTAAAAGATCGTTAAAGAATACGCTAGCTTTATTTTTCTTTACTCATGTCAAGTCTGATTCCTTATCTATATCAGTACACAGTTATGTCAAGGTCTTTGATGCGGTGAATAATCTCTGCAATCAGTATGTTGGCAGGTCTCACTTTACCGCTCTGCTCTGATCTCACCTGCAGGTGGAGTTTGGCTAATTCCCCTTAAGCTGTCGGAACTCCCAGCTGACCCCTGCGATGGCCACACACACATATCCCCTGTAGTGCTGAAAAAAAGAGCTTCATGTCCACAAATAAAATTAAACTTAGAAATATGGTAATTTTGCATTTAACAATTCGATTTAGACAGAGCTAGGTACTTAGTTACATTTAATCATTTACATTTTAGATATAGTACCTCTCAGAGTAGTTTTTGGACTGCATACTTTTATTCCTACTTGAGTAAATTGTCACTACGTGATTTGAGAAGTCACATTTCATGCTTTTGTCCCACAAATCAGGCAAAAGTATTTGAAGGTGATTTGGTGTCTCATGTGATTTGTAAAGAAATGATGATTTGTATCTACTAATGTGTTATTTGTATTTGTATTTATTTCGATCTCCATTTGCTATGAAACCATCTACTCTTCCTGGAGTCGATCCTTCAACCAAAGTGCATGTATTTACAGGAATGTTATGACAAAAATAAGACTAATACAAATATCAATTAAAAAAAAATTACAACAACAAAAACAACCTCCACAAAACAGCAAAAACATGAACACGCACACACTGGACCTAGTATATATTGATGTTATTATACTAGTAAAAGAGAGATAACCTTTCATTGTAGTTAGTAATTGGAAGTCCCTATAATATAGTAGAGATTTCAATTGAAAATATAATCTTTTTTTTTTTTGTTACTTGGTTATTACTAAAGTGAAAGAAGCTACTTTGGACACCTCACCCTTGGTATTTCCTGTAGTAAAAATGCAAGTATACTATGTTTCTGGAAAATACTCCAACCAAACCCACATTGGAACTTCATAGATTATAGCCAGATGATAAATATTGCTACAGGGCATGTGTTTTTAGCCCCAGGTAGGGAAACAAACTTCTTGATAGGAGATGCAACAATATAAAACATAGTTAAAAGCACAAAAAAGAAGATTTTGAAAATGATCACCTTTTTAACCAACATAGATAATATCAGCCTCTGCCCAAAATGGCACAGATTGGCTCAGTTCTCCCAAGATAATGTAAATCTAATGAAATGGGGGATTAAAAAACAAAAATCAAAGTTTAAAAATTCAACCACAATTTACGAAGCAACCAAATGCGTTACAGGTTTGGATCCCTTACCGTCTACCTCTACAGCACCAGTCACAAAACCAGTTCCTGCTAAGCGACTTGCAGCCCCTCCACCGTCTTCTTCCTCCACCTCCTCTTCTTCAAGGAAACTGAAACGACTCATTGAAGAGGAGCAAGACCCAACTTCTGCGGCTGCTACAATACGCCTCCTCAAAGACAAGATCACCCTCCCTAATGAGTCCAGGTAATACACTCTATGTGGTCTATGTACCTCACATCTTTGACACTTTATGGAGTATTTTACATTTTGTTACAGTAGCTCTTCAAAACCCTCTACGTCACAGTCTACATCTTCTGATAAGAAAGGAAAAGATGCTCCTGTGGTTCCCTTTGGTTTAGACATCTACTACTGGGGCCAAGATCAACCCACTGCCGGAAAAATCATCAAGTAAAAACAACTCAACTGTTTTAATATTGGGCTTATCTGTCCATTACCAGTTTACACTTTTCCTCTAGGTCAGCCTCCCAGCATCAGTTCTGGGTGCCGGTTGAGATGGAGGAGGAGGTGGAGAACAAGGAGTTGGCAGCAGAGAGCCGCAGCAGGTACATCTCTTTCCCTGGACGCTTCACTCCAGTCAGTCACTTCTGCAGAGCTCCACTGGGCAATGGCAAACTGTGCCAGAGACAGGACAGAGTCAAGGTAACAGGGAGTTTTTCTTATTGTTGTTTGTAGGAATTCAATATTGTCTCAATCCTTTTAAAGTTGTCAAAGAAAAATGTATTCCCAGATACTAACTGATACTTAAACTAGTATGGAAAGTAGATACTCATTTGAGCGAATGTAGATACTGTGTACATTTAAAGGACACAATTAACCTTTCCTGGATACTCAAAATAATGTTTGCTTGTGTGCTATCCAGTGCCCTTTCCATGGACGTATTGTCCCACGGGACCAGGACGGGAAACCTTGTAAACCAGAGGACCGACAGAGGGAAGAACAGGAGGAGCTGAGGCGGAGACAGGAGCAGCCAGGTATGGTTCATATAATGGTGCTGTTTCCAAAATCACAAAATCTGTTGTCTCCATGGATATATTACTGCTTTGCCTGGTTTAAAATTAAGCTTATCAATTGTATTTTTAATTGCTAAAAAATAAAAAACACACACATTGAAAAGTTGTAATCTTTATGTGAGTGGTGAGCCTTTCCACAAATCTGACCTGTCACTTGGCCTGATGGCGTCACCTCCATGGAGATAAGTCTAAGGCCGGGTGTACACTGATTCCAGTGTAGGTGCGGATTGGGTCCATTACTTTCAGAATGCTTGTTACACCAACTGCGCTTTTGATGAATGCCATGCAGATTCATGTGGTTTCTGGTGAGAACAGTCATCTAATGACCTAAAAACTGCTGCGCTGTCTGGCAAAATTAGACTTCCTGTGGATTCTTGCCGCAGACCCGCGTAGGACTCGAGGTCTGTGTAATAGGGCACACTGATTATAAACATTTTAGGGTCCCAAACCGCACCTGCACTAGAGTCTGTGTACACCCAGCATAATGCCATACCGTGGAACATGTCATGCAAGGAAATGTTCAGCAAAGCATTTTAACTTTTCTTTACATTTTACTGAAAGATTTGCTGTAATAAAAACAAAGTGACCTCTATTAATGTGAAAGAAAATACTCAATCCTAAACCCCATTCTGCTTAAGACCCCCAGCAATGTGGCATGTCTCGGTGGGTGTATGCGTTTGTGTGTTGAGTGGGTTAGAGAGTGTCTGCAGGATGTCCAGCAGCTGCCAGCAGGGCCTTGTTAACCGCAGCCTCTGTGTGAGTGTCACTTTCTGTAAGTGTATGTGGAGCCCTGGCATGCAGTCCAGTGAATTGTGAAATAGCATCTTTTGTTACCAAGTACACTATCGATCCAAGAGTCAATCTCACACCTAGACACACACACACAAATCAATCTTACGGCAGGAGGGGGGCAGTGGCCTGAGTGAACCCATGAACCTACTCTTTGGCCTGGCATATACAGTACACAGGTGCATTGGTTTAGCACACCGCTGGCCAGTCCGCTCATAGCTCCTGGATGTGGGTAAGGAAAACTATTAACTATTAAACTATAAAACTGAAATGCTGATTGCCCATGTTTAATCCTGACTCTGGGCACCAGAGGGAGGCCCGTCCCAGATCATATGGCACTAACATGTCAGAGATGTACATATAGGTTTAAGGAGTTGCCCTATTGTTTATAGGTTATATTAGGTTCATACATATTTTACTATTTACTTTACCATGGAGATGTTCATCTTGTTTCACATGTGCAAGTACAAGACAACAGAATGTAGTTTTCTATCTGAAATATTAAAATTGCTCTCCCTTTCCTTCATGGTGTCCCTTAAATTGACTATTTAATTATAGTACTACGACTGGAAGTGGCAGTCATCTTAGCCAAAGTCTGTCTGTGTGACTCAAATCAAGACCAATCCCACTTTTATCTTCCAATGTGTGAATTAAAAGATTACACAAATTCATTGGCCCAATAGTTATTGTTTACATTTGCATGTTATTTTGCAGTTAAAGCTGATGTAGTGGAAAGTACGTTTTTCTCTGTGTAGAGACAGCCATTGATTTCATTGATTGTTGACATGTGGTTTAGACTTACCAGTCAATGGAATCATCACAGATCCTCTTTGTTTTATTACATGCTAGATGGCACCCAACAATGCTTTGGACAGTTTATTACTTAACCTGCATGCGATTATTCAATTTCTCAATTCCTTAACTATTATATAACAATAAATTGCAAACCTGCTGATGACTTCGGATCTATGAGGAATATGTGAACAGAAAATAGTCACTGGACACTGGACCCATCTGAATAAACCGACTGACTCTATATGCCTGCGGTCTGTGGCCTGCCCCATGCCCTCGCTCTCTCTCTCCCTCTCTCTCTCCCCCTCTCTCACACACATACACACAGATCCAGGGTCCCAGCTGGAGCGCCTAAGAGGTGTTGACGGAGAAAAGAGCCCTGCTGCAACACTGATTACACTGAAAAGACTGTGGCCTTTTCTCATTTCTCCACTCGTTTTGGTCTGATTTCTTTTCACCTCTTTCATTTTCCAATCTTTTAACTTTTTCTTCTTTTGAAGTATTATATGAGAGCCACTTCCTGTCTTTCCCAAACTCCTCACCTAGAGTGGTGAAATTCATTCATTCATTGTACGCATGACACTTGCATATTATAAAGATGACCATAGTTTAATTTTGCCCTATATGAGTCATTCTATTATAATTATTTGAAACAAAGATACATTTAAAGTACAAAACTTGTACTCTGCTATTACCAATCCTACAACAGTAATGAATTGCAAATCAGTTACAAACAGAAACAGATTTTACTTCAATTAAACTCAAGTCTCAATATATTATGGCAATTATTGTTGTTAATAGCTTGAGTAATTAACAGTCTAGTTATCTTTTATCTTGTTTTTCAGTTTTGTTTATTGGAATGTTTGGTGTTTACTTTTTATAGTCCAACTTGATCAAAGGCACAAGTTACAAAAATCCTGTGGACAGATACACCAAGAGACTACAAAAAGCAGCTGTGCCGTTTTTAGCAGTAATGATTCCCCTAAATACACCAGCTGCTTCTCAATTACGGCCTTAGCTGGGTGTGTAATGAGGGCTAGTTGAAGGTCCAGTCAGAGCCGGGGTCATAGCGGCTGATTAAGGGCCCCTCACACACACGCAAACACCCATGCACACACACACACAGGGCTGGGGGTCAGTGTTTTGACAGAGCGGTGGGCCCAGCTTCAATCCCATCACAATCACAGTGTAATTACTTTGCATTACTGCAGCTTTATCTCTAATTCCACCAGGGTACGTCATTAACCAGGAGTGTCTCTTCGTTTAGACAGTCATTACTCTGCATTACAACCACTTTTACTTTTATCACCCAGAATTATGACATTACACTTTTCATTAACACCACAAGTGGATCCCAATGGGCCTGTACGACACACTGTTTACCCCTTATGGTCTGTAAAAGTGGGCATTACGAGCTCATTTAGTTTATCTGTTATAATTACTTCATTATACCTAAATTGCTTTTGTCTAAGCGTCAATTTAAATCTTTTTTGCCAGAAAAAGAAATGGCTGATTACTTGCCACTTATACAGGAAATGTCAGTTGTGTTTTCGTTGTTGTAGATTGGCGAGACCCAGAGTTGATGCGAGATATTGAGGCGGCCACTGGACATGACTTGGGCTCAGACAGAGTGGGCAAGAAAGGGAAAGGCAAAGGGAAGAAGAAGAAGTTCCCCAACCTCAGTGACCTCAAGCAGAACGCCAATACATCCCGCTCAAGACTGGAGAAGAAAGTCTTCAACAAGTAAGTTTCTGAGCATCTCTGGAAAACACATTTTAATTTTTAAGCTCTTCAAAGTTATTCATATTATACTGTTATCATTATCACTCATTGGTCAGTGGCTACTGCTGTAGGTAATGCTCTTTGGCCGACTGGTGGCAATGTGGTCGATGTTCTTGCATATTTTTTAATTTGTCTTAGTTTTAATGTATACATTTACTTTTAAAAAATAATTTCCAAAATTAACATTCCTTTAAAGTCTTGTGTTTTTTTAATTATTACTTTCCCTTTGCAAGCAATGTTTTTACATGCTGTTATTGCCATACCTTTTTTTCTGTTTAGTTGACAAACCAGTGCTGACCAGCAGCCACTGAATGTGATCTAACTTTGAGTATACAAATTTAATGTTTGCCTTAAAATATTTGACAAACAGTTAAAGAGAATTCCCATATTAATTTGGGACTAACAGATAGTTGTGTTGCCGTATTATTCTTAATTCTTATTCTTAATGGCTTTTCTGCCTGATTACTTGATTTTGTTTCTCTGAACAGGAGCTCCATGCGCAGAGTGGCTGAAGTGATGGTTAAGGCTGACAGAAGAAAACATGATAAATTCTCTAACCAGTTCAACTATGCTCTCAATTGATCTCATGACAGTGAAACCCTGACTGAAATCAGTGCAATAAAGCCTTTTTATTTATTTATCTTATTTACGCTAAACAAGGTGGAGTAACACATAAAAGCACATGGGTATATTTAACAGTCTTTTAAATGGAATATATTTATTTAAATTTGACTTATATGACTTTAACCATGTTAAAATGGTGTTCCCTCATCGTTAGTTTACTTCAAGTTGTGTTCCGGGTGATTCATGCATGTTTTAGTGACCATGTATTGTCCTGCATTTCATTCGAGTCGTGAATGCTCAGAAATTTCATTTTTCTACCCTTTATCTTCACCCATTGCTCTGTACTTAGTTGTGATTATTCATAAAATGCAGACTCCTGGTTACACATGTTAAAGGTTAAAATGGCTTCCCAATTCAGTTTTGAACAGGAAGTCAATTAACTATTTTTTTTGTTTTTAAGTTGGTTTAGATCAATAATGTAATTTAGAGAAAAAAAATGACTTATCTCTGTTTTATAGTTTAATACTAAATACTCAGGAAAAAATATGTATTTATGTGTAATGTTTTATTTCTTGTCACATTTAATTGATGAATACTGCAAAACCGATGATGTAGTTAAAAGAATGTTGTTATTTGTCTGAAATATTGCTTTTGACATTGTCTTTTAAATACATAACTATCTGTATAAAAATGCTTTTAATCTCTTGTGTTTATTAATGTTTTTGTTGTGTCCTCTGTTTTAAGGCTACCATAGACTTTCAGCTGCTCATAATATTGTCATTAACATTTCAAATTCAACCACTTCACTTCAAGTGTGAAAAAGCCATCTTGTGATTACATGAACTGTGAATATTTCAGTGTTTTATTTACAGTGCAAATACACAGATCTTTTGTTGATGTCAGTCTTTTAATATCAAAGATGAAATGAACGCTGATGATTCTTAACATCCAATAATTTGATGTTAATTGTTAACATATTCAATAAATATGAAAAAAAAATCAAATGAACAGTCACAGCTGTAGTTAGTTACACAGTACTTACAATAGATCAAGCAATTCCTGAAGTCATAAATAATCATTTAATATTCAATATTTGGACTTTTTTGAAAGAAAAAAACATCTTTGCTATTAGATTCAAAAGAGCATTCATAATGAGCTAGAGCAACTATGTACAGGTTCTGGTAAATATCCACATTCTATCAAAATAATCCCTTGAAATGAGAGCCTTGAAACATAGTAAAAAGGAGTCTGTGGTTGAGCGCTGGTGTCTACAGGTGTGTGCTGTAGAAGGCCGGCGCTGCGTAGCTCTGTGTCCCCAGCATGAAGGGCGACAGGACGTGACTGGCTGTGAGGAAGGGCAGCTGCACCAGGCCTCCTGTGGGGGGGTGGTGGTGCCCCCCATAGCCTGTGTGCATGGCCAGATGTCCACTGACTGGAGGAGAGGGGCTAAGAGGACTCAGGCTGCCCAGGCCTCCTGCACTGGCCCCACCACCCCCTGCGCCCCCTCCTGCTCCTGTGGGGGCCGACGTGTCTGCCCCTGGGTTTTGCTTCTTCCACTTGGTGCGGCGGTTCTGGAACCATATCTTCACCTGTGTCTCTGTCAGGGACAGCGACAGGGCCAGGTTGAGGCGCTCACACACTGAGAGGTAGCGTGTGGACTTGAACTTGTTTTCAAGAGCCACCAGCTGCTCGTAAGTGAAGGCAGTCCGCGCTCTGCGGGGCTTCCCTGACTTGGAGTCCGAGCCTGAGCGCTTCCTCTTGGGCTTGCCCTGTGTGCCCTGTGCCCCGTTAGTTTGGCCGTTGGACATAGGTCCTGTGGAGCCTCCTCCTGGACTCTTGTCTCTGGATGGCTCTTGGTGGTTGTGAGAGCTCAGCTCGTGCTCTCCGTTGGAGTGCAAAGCAGAGCTGCTCTCCTCACTGCTGTACGCCCCATCAGCAGCCTCAGAGTCTGGGGTCCCAGAGCGCTGATAATCCTCCTCTTCTGGACTGCGGTACACAAAGCTGTCCTCTGGAGATGCACACAAACAGATTATTAAAATCTCATAGGATCAGTCTGATGTCCACTACAATCACAAGGGCCAAAAATGCTTCTCGCACAAACATTTAAAACATTTGAACTTATAATATTGTTGTTTAACAACAATGAAAATTGTATACATATATATATATATATATATATATATATATATATATATATATATATATATATATATATATGTGTGTGTGTGTATGTGTATGAACCAAAATATAAATATGCACACAAATAAACTACAACAGTTCTAATTGACAATTGACATTGTCTATAAGGCATTCAATTAAAGTACCATTTCAAATGGTCTAATATTAAACCGAATGTTCATTTTTGCGGCAATGTACAATTTTATTTTAGCAATTTTATTTTAAATTGCTTAAACAATCCTTTGTTAAATTAAAATGTTTTATTAATAAACATCACGTGAGATTTTTTTGGTACACTGACACAAAATGCAAAGTGCCAGTTTAAAATCAGATTAAATTTGAGTCACTAAAATGAGTAACACTTGAATGGCATCGAAGGGACTTACGCAGCCTGAGATTACACCTACATCGTGCGCTAACATGTGCGTAAACCACGCGAATGGGTGCAGTGTGTAAACATATTAAACAGGCTACAAACCAGCTGTTGATCAATTGGCTGTACGATTTTGCAGCCTATAAAGTCTGTAACTAAGTTTTGAATGATGATGTTTGTCTTAATCGTGTTGCTCATGTTCTTGAATTGAAAAAGGAAATTTATAGGTAAGGATCAAGTAGGCTAAATGCCGACGTTTTAAGCATATTTAAACTTTGTAATGGCTTTCTTTATTTTTGTTTTATTAGTTATTTGCTAGTAGAATCCCTGCACAAAGGGCTCGTCGTCCCATGTGTTCGTGGTGTTTTTGCACTTACTGCTGTGGTATTCCTCCGCGCCGTAGCAGCTCTTGGCGGGCTCCATGGGCTCGAGGCCAGGCTCGCGCTCCGCTGTCACGCGGCGCTTGTCCGCGCTGAACGCGCTCAGTTCGCGCTCAGGCCGCTCCTGCTGCTGTGGGAACCGGCGGCTACTCGTAAACTTGTTGGGGTCCAGGATGTCCAGCACCGAGAACGACGTGGTGCGGTGCGTCGTGGGGCCCTGGACACACACAGACACACACACACTCTTTTTTAAAATCATCTATGTTTTAGTGACTCAAACCTAGACCCGATTATATATATATATGTATATATTATATATATACATTTTACTGATGTCATTTTAAATAAATCATTTAATCGTTGTTGTTTTTTTTTTTCATTAAATGCTTATAGGCCGAACGTTATTATTATGATTGTTATTATTAATTTATTACAATTATTATTATTACTACTACTTGTAGTAGTAGAAGTAGTACTTGTAGTTGTATTAATATTATTATGAAGTTAATAAACCAACAAGCTGTTATGTTTCAGAATGATGAGAAAAGGACGTCATTGCCTTAGCCATTAACAATTTAAAACAAAAATATTAAATCTTTTGAACGCAAAAATCTCCTCAAAATGATGAATGAATGTATAAAACAAGACAGTGAATATAATGATGAATGAATATAAAAATCTAGCTATATTAATAGAGTACGCTGTCAATGAACAGCAGCTGCTGAGCTGTTCACACCTGATGATACGAGCCCAAGCAACTTTGTATGAATGAACCAACAGTGTGGATGCACCATGATGTTCAAATCACATTCAGCCTACGTTTACAAATGAACTAAAACTAGGCCTATATATTTTAGGCCTTTAACAAACGTTTCAAAGATGTAACAAATACGCCCTGTCGATAAGCATTTTGTTATCTGCCCTTTTAATTTTGGCCATCGAGATTTTTGTTAACCAACGAGAAAAATCTCAAAAGGAAAATGGTGTCTCAGCCAAAGATTTTACAGGTGTATTTATTTACGCATGTCTTACGCCATAAGCTTTTGCTTAATGCTCACGGGTTGTTGTTTTGTTGTTGTTTTTTTTTCCCCCACCATTATTATCTGGCCGTATAAAATTGCCTAAAAATGCACCCAATTTATTAAAATAAACGTGCCTTAAAAATTAAGTCAAGTCAATGTGTTGAAAAAGTGAGTATTTATTGTGAATGTTGAATAGAGATGTTATGAGTGTTTTCGAAGTGTATGCCGGACAGTAAACTTTTGTTGTAGACCAACCTGCTGTGGCGGGACCAGCGCTGGGTTCGTGGGGTCTGAGTTGTCCACAGCCTGAGCGTCTCTTCCGTTGGACACGCCGTTGGACACGTGCCGCTTCTCCACCTCTGCGCCTGCTTCCAGAATCACGTCTGCACCGTCCGGAACCACCACGGTCTGGAGCCCGTCCCCTGCTGACGGCACCACTCTGTCACGACTCACTCCGGCCACTTGCGCCACTCTGTCCCGGTTGGCACCGGGTTGGACCCCATCCACCACGGGCCCTGGCGCAGCTCTGTCCCGGTTCATAGCCTCACAGTGACTGTCCCATAAGCTATATTTACGATCCAAACTGAATACCACTCGATGGGAATAAAAAATAACCAGGTTAATGTGTTTAGAAAGAGAGTTTTGTACCCATGTCAGAAAACGTGTGGTCCTGTCCCATCAGAGCGCTATTGGAGGTGATGCTGCACGCGCGCTTAACTTTCCCATGCGGTCAGACAAACGGGGCACAGCTGCGAGGCTTGCGGTCCATCCAAACTCAGGGTTCTCTGCGCGCCTTCATCCTGAGCGCGGCGCACCTGCACATGCTCTGTCCCGCGAGTCTCGCACACAGATGTTTAATAAACACGTCTCTCTCCGCCTCCAGTCTCGTGCACTCTGTGGGGAGCGGACTGGCGCGCGCTCTGCTTGTCTGACAGGAGTTGTAGGCGGGACGCTGTGGACCCCATTCTGATGGTTGAGGTTTGCGTCTCTCTCTCTCTCTCTCTCTCTCTCTCTCTCTCTCTCTCTCTCTCTCTCTCTCTCTCTCTCTCTCTCACACACACACTCTCTCTCTCTCCTCGTCCCTCTTTCTCTCTCTCGCTATTAGAAGCGTGAACCCGCTCCCTCCCTCCCCCCCTCAGCTTTAGCCTATATAGTATACTACATCTTTGGGGGATTTTTGGCCGGCCCCTATGGGACCTACTGTGTATGTGGGATCCTCCTTATTTATGCATTCCTATTCAACCCAGCGGCTTGTAATTGGGTACAAATTAATCCCACTTCCACTAATAGTCTATTATCTCGGACAGAGAGAGACAGAGCAAGCCTCCTCTACAGGCCACCCTGCGCTCCTTGTGGGCCTAAAACCAGCCTCATAGTTGAGTCTTCGGCTGGTGCAGTGATGTTACAAGGTTAACTGCTGTGTGTAATTGATGTGTAGCAGAAGCGTCGTAGCCCGCTTTACCAGGCCATCTGCATGAGCACAACCCTTATCTTTAATGCAGATTCCAGGGCAGGGCCGCCTCCTCCTCAAAACTCAATTACGGCCTGAATAAAGTCGGTAATGTCCCCGCTGCAGTGAAATATTGATTCCTAATCCGTGGCAGTCATTACTATGCCAGAAAATAATAGACCACAGAATTGGATTTTGATTTAACACACGACGTGTTTATTCTAATGTTCGGGACTTAATATTCCGTTGACTCGCGTTTTAAGCTGCGGACCAGAGGGGACTGGAGATGGAGCCCGTGACGCCACACTATTATATTGTTGTGGAGAAATGTAAAAAAAGAGGCGAGGCCCGGGACATCCTTCCTGTCCTCCTCCTGCCCGCGCGCACAAGGTCAGCTCCATGTAATTGGCTTGCTCAATGATCCTTAAGAGCAAGAAATTAAAAGTTGAGCAAAATAATGACTGAAACAATGAGACATGATGAGCCAATCAGAGATCCCCGCCATTACAAGGCCTTTGATCTACTTCTTGCTTTAAAAGGGACTCTGGCTTTATGGCTTTATTTTAAATGAGGCCGTATATTCACTTTATTAAACATCACAGCAGCATTCACCTCCGGAAATATTAGTTTTAGACCTGTTATAGGACTTAGAGAACCGATACAGCATCAGTTAAAGTGACCAGAACAATGAAAACCTTTAAACATTTTCAGGTGTTTTGCTTAAACTCAGTTACATCAACTTGATAAACCATCAATAATTAAATAATGGATTTACGGTGCTCCTCAGCAGCTTGTCTTTCTTATAGTTGCCTGTTGGACATTCGACATGAGCGTGCCCTAGGAGTGTGCTCTCTCTCTCTCTCTCTCTCTCTCTCTCTCTCTCTCTCTCGCTGTGTGTGTGTGTGTGTGTGTGTGTGTGTGTGTGTGTGTGTGTGTGTGTGTGTGTGTGTGTGTGTGTGTGTGTGTGTGTGTGTGTGTGTGTGTGTGTGTGTGTGTGTGTGTGTGTGTGTGTGTAGGTGTGTGTGTGTGTGTGTGTGTGTGTGTGTGTGTGAGAGAGAGAGAGAGAGACAGAGCAGAGCGCTGTGCGTCTTGTGTCTATAATTATTCTAATGAAGGTTAATGAGCTCTGCTCAGCCTCCTCTTTATTAAATTAATGTGAGTGAGTAATGAATCATAATTACTATAATTAGCAGCTGATCTCACAGTGGCTGCTCAGAGGAAGTGATGACACAGACACTCACCTCCTGTTCTGCTCTGCTCTGTGTGTGTTTAAACAGTCATAAGAACACATTTATTATGGGGCCTGTGGCCCCTGTGGCCTATATGGGACAGCCATCAGTAGGATGAATAACAAAAATATGTTTGGCTACAGACTAATTTAACTATAACTATAACTATTTCAGAAATCAAAATTTTGGCTATACATAAACCTTTTGTATTTTATTTGTTTTGATATTTGATTTTGTTTTCTTCCTTTTCTGGAGCTTTGAGTATTAGAGTCTTTTTGCTTCGTTCCTGCAGTTATAGCCGTTCCTCTAACCTCCTCCACAGTCCCACACACACATCCCACACTGAGATAGCATCTGACCTGAAGAATTAATTAAATATGATAGCTGATTAAAAATAGCATAACTAATAGTGTAATATCTCATGCTGTCGTCTTTAATAGTCAACATTGTGTGTGTGTGTCTTATCTGCTGCAGACAGACGCTCTCACTATTGATTCCTGTTCATTGCAGTTGTCAGGCCGGGCTTTCGGCTCATCTGGAATCATTAAACTCCACTGTCGCCACATCTCCGTCTCACTCCGTCTTCTCTGGACTGTCTGTGTGTCTGTCCATCCCACTGTCCCCTGCTCATTCATATTGTAATATATTTATCTACATGTAAAGTCAAAACCAAATGTATGATTCATCATACAATCATTTATAATTTAATATCAGGATCTAACAGCCAACGAGGGAACAAACTGTTTTAAAATGAATTTGTTTTATTTTGTCAAAGTTATTTTGCATTCAAATTAATTCATTTTAATTTTAAATTAAAATAATTGAATGTATTTAATTACTGTGATAATCCTGCTGTTGGATGGCTGAGGACTGACAGACAGGTGACTTCACCCCAGCCTCAGCACCTGATTGGAGGTCATTATGGCGGTCTCTGTGGTAACCCTGGGTCAAAGTGCGCAGACGGGCTTGATGACTTTTTATTGGTGGAAGTCACAGCTCACTGACCAGCGTGTGTGTTCCTTCAGCACAGCAGTAAACAGTTAGAGAAGCACACAGTTTGTCACAGAGAAACTAGAGGAACAATCCTTGGGCAATCGTAGAAAAGATTTTGTGCAACGCGTTAAAGATTCTTCATTTGTTCATTATTATAATGGATTTCAATATGATCAAATGGAATCTTAACTTTCCCCTGCATGGATTTCCTTAAACTACTGACAATAATGCACCATATACCAATGATGAGCACATATCAATATTTATGAGTGTCAATCCTCTAGGCAAAACAGACTTATTGCAGCTAATCACTGAAAGCTTAAGATTTACAATGCCTGTTCATTGATTTATCAGTTCATCTGCTGTGTTGCAGGCACATTCATTCACAGGACAAGGTTCTAATATTTGACCATTTTAAAATCATAATAGAAAGTAGCACATAGACTAAAATAGTTTACCTTTTCAGAGGATCTATCATCTGCAATACCCAATGCTACTAAATCTAATAATTTAAACAAACGTAGTTAATATGATTTTGGTAGCAGAATAAATAGTGAAATGTAACAATAGCGGCTTCAATATGTGGATAAAAAATAACATAAAATAACATGAAGACTATTACAAATCCGGATTAATAAGCAAGACACTCTCAGCAAAAGGACAGATGACTTTGGATCACAACAACCCGATGCCATCAACAACTGTCCACTTTAAAATGTGAACCCATTCCGTGTCCATGCGCCTCTTTGGGGGCTAAAACGGTTAAAGACAACAGCTCATTCTCCTGTATCACCACACAATAGCCATGATATCTCCTGCTCACAGCCCCCAATGGGAACAAGTGTGTGTGAGGGTGTCAGTGATTGGTTTCTGTTTTATGGACTGGCCAGCAGAGTGCTAGTAATCCGTAGAAATAAATCTGCTTTATTTGACCTTAGTGTTAACTCCAATAAAATACACTTTACTGCTGGCCAGCCAAACGCACACACACACACACACACACACACACCCACCCACACACACACTCACACAGGCCTGCATCATCGCACACATAGCGCTGGTGTATCAGGTCATTGCTGTTGCCACTTGACAGCATTTATAAGGACACAGAGCCAAACATTCTCTGCATCATGTCCGCTCACTTTACCTTGAGGACCTCCTGCCCTTTAGCGGAGCGACAATGCGGGGAGGAATTATTTGAATACAATGCTTTAAGGGGTCTGTTCACTCACTTTTATTTTCTTATTTGCACATTTCCAAAAACACAGTGTATTGGGATTACTTCATTTTTAAATGATGAAAGGATTATTAGACAAGTCAGTATCATGAAATGGGGGAAAAGAGCAGGGAGGACATTTAGCAAATTGTCATATCTAGGAATTGAACTCACAGTGCTGAGACAGGCCACACAACCAAGCACATGTGCCGTGATACATGGAAGGATAATCTTTTGGCTAACTTGTGCCACAGAACCAGTCGTAGACCAGTTTTGTCGTTCAACAAAAACTTTCCAAATTTCTCATATGGAGATTTCACACACTCATTGTCATCGAGAGGCTTGTTCCTGTCACTTTTAATTTCACTGAAGAAAGACTTCCTTTGCTCATAATTAGAACAAGATGTTCCACTCTGAGGAGCAGCGGGATAATTAAGTCACATTCTCAGACAATTATCACAACTGAAGAGCCAAATCAGGACACTTTACGGACCCTGGTTCCATAAAACAGCAATCAATTACATATTAAATACTTGTTTTAGAGAATTCATATAATTTGTGTTGATATATACTTCAAAATTCCTCCAGTGTAGCATGAATTGAATAGCTGTATTTGTGAATCGCTGTCCGTGGTGCTGAAATCGTATTGCCACAAATACACTGAGAAGCGTTTCGAGTTAAGTATGTAATGCTTTATCTGATGTAAATATGCCATAAAAGCCTGGATTAACTACAGAAACAGCATGTATCCATTTCTCTAAGCCTTTGAATTTAACTGATAGTCATCGGCATTGTTCCAGACTGAACAAGGACTTAAATAACTCTAACTCACGGCACTTTGTTATGGCTCCACCTCTGTTCCCTGTAGTCAGATTCTCACCAAGTGCAAGTCAAGCTTCAGATCTGCCTGTGAAAAAACTTATGAGACAGTGTATTTAAAATGTATCACTTTTTAAATCAAGGTAACATGAGTAAGCCTTCATCCTAAGAATAAATGATCTGTACTTTAGTATTTGTATCATTTATTTCCTTGTGTTTTTCTGTCTGCAAAGAGTGTGCAGTGACAGACATGCGGCCTGTGTTTTACTGTGTGCGTTAGTGGAGGGGGCAGGGGGAGGGGTCATAAACAGCCAAGTGGATACATTGTGTTGTGCAGATAAAAGATTCCAGTGGACAGATCAATAGGCCATATCAGCTCGCTGTTAAATTACAGATAACACTATTTGCTTTATTAGCTTTTTTTCTGCTGCTGCACACATGCTATATTTCTACGCCTGGAGCTCTGACAGTCCCCCTGACATATGTGCGTGTTTGTGTTTGTGTGTGCATATGCACATCCCCATAAAGACACAAAAACATAAGGCTGTGATTTTTTATGCTTGATCTAGGGTAGAGGGGCAACAATACAATTGTGATAGCTGATTTTGAACTACTGTAACTAGTGGTGATATCTAAGAGAAATAGTTAAGTTCAAGCTTTCTATCTCACATTAATCTTAAAAGTGATTGCTTGTTTAGCCCTGATACATAAACATTCTGCACAGACCTCATGCATTCACTTTATATTCTGTTTGCTCTCTCTGTTCATTCTATCCATCATAGAATTAAACGATGAGCAGTGCGAGTAAAACGCCCAATAAATCCATGTTCATCAGCAAGTGTGCAGCAATTACATCTCCTTTATGGCAGCCCTGTTGCTTGCAGCAGCCACAAACCTTTTGTTAATTGAGATTATCCCATTAACACTAATTAACAATTAGCATAAACATAATTAGGGAATGCTGACATTTGGCGTTGTCTATTGTTGAAATAATTCCTAGAAAGTGCCCTGAGAGAGGTTTTGTCAGCAAGGGATAATGGCTGCACTTTGTCACATAAGCCGACACACATAATTGTACTGTTTCTGCTGTCATCTACCAAGTTTTACACCAAAGTTATTAGTACAGAATTGATATGAATAAACATGAAATATTCTACCAAAGGTTTGCACAGGACAACAGAGACTCACATGGTGGAGTGTCTTGGGTATAGTTGGGCAAAAAGCTTTTGTCGTTCTCCTTGCCAGTGGAAGTGGTGGTATGAAAAACAACTTTTGTGTGCTCAAGTGTTTTGAGTGTTCAAAAAGTACTCAGCATCGATACATTATTTTTTATAGCCATTACAAGTTAGTTATACTGGCCTCCTGCAACCCAGCATGAAGTTGATTTTCAGACCATGTGGATCTTCTATGTGGACTTAGTTTGTATTTTGTGTGTTTCCCTTGAGGTACTCTGGTTTTCATAATGTTAAAACATGTAAAGTAGACGTGTCTCATAATGGTTCTTTCAATTTGTTTCGCTCCCTCCTTGTTCCATTTAGCCTTATTATTCCTGAAGTTAGAATGCAAAAAGTCTGCTTCCTGAAACGGCTCTACAAACGACCTCTCTGGCTGCCATCTACCTGAGCTAAAACATTCACTTAATTCATTTGACAACAGCAAATGGTGCAAATAAAAGTAAACCCTTTTCCTAAACAACCACTTCCAGGGGCTTTAGGCCTCAGGCGCACCACCATCTGAGTGATAGCGACATCTCATCAAGAACCGGCACATTAGGACCAAATAGCCTCCAGCCCTTTTAACTAAACACAACCATTTCAACTTGGGGCTTAAATAAATTGTTAAATGCGCAACATTGCCTGCTATACCCTGTCTGAGCTCACATATCTGGCCACTGACCATCTCCTATCATCTCTTCTCCTCTCCAGTGGGCAGCAGTCTTTAGAAAATTAACTTTGAGAAGTGTGGGAGAGACATACAATTCATCACATACAACTCTGTCAGTCACTGCACTATTAGGGTCTGTGTGGGTGTGCGTATGTGTGTGTGGGCTATGGAGGCACTTACTGTAGCCGGCTGAAGTTGAGTTTGTGTGGTGCCATCCTCCCAGGCTTTGATGAATGTGTCTATTTGCTGGAGTGTTTGGGGCACGCCGCCTGTGTGTGATGGATGGAAAGAAAGCTGCTGCTAATATGTGGGATGGGTCTAAACACTGCTATGCCGCTATCACCTACACCCATCCTACTATTAACACATCAGCATACAAACCTAGTGCAAAGGCCACAGCACTAGTCTGGTGTGAAACGTTTCCTGTGCGATGGGGATGTCATTTTTGGATGCATCAATTTGGTATGGCTCAGTATGAGAACCACATTATACCTGAAGCATGTTGTATTGAAGCATGAGTTAAATCCAGGGGACAAATTTTACTTTTAACAATTTTGATGCATGAAATTGATAAAAAAAAATATCAGTCAACGAACTTAAATTAACATCTACCTTCTATTCTCTCCTATCAAAATATAATACATAGGCAGGAACCATACACCTAACCATCAAACTTTTCATCTGTTAGTCAGTTGTTTTTGTGGACAGAATCATGAAGGTGCAAAGACAAAATACTATTTTCTATGTATATTTTGGTCCTCCATCTTTGACCCATCCGTCAATGCTGGGACTCAAGAACAATTCCCAGGTTTTTTGTTATTTCACATGTATTCTTTGTATTGGTATAGAGCAGGTCAGTCAGCTAAAGGGGGTCCAAATAAATAAACATTATACTGACAAAATAAAAGACATAAGAAAAATAAAACAAATGATAATCGGACTTAAGGTGAGACACTGCAGATGAAGAAGGAAAATTCATAATTTGAATCTATTTCAAACTTCTCCTGTAGTTTGCTCACATAAATGTAAAAAGTTTTTCATTCTATAATGTTTTCATATAGATAAATATGTCATAAATCTGAAAAAGTGACAGAACCAGGTTTACATTTTTTGCTTCATTTACAGATGATTTGTTACACAAAAATGTACAGTGTGGATTTTGGATGTCTTATTTAGCTTTAAGATATGTGTGTGTGTAAGTGCTACTTTTTTTTTTATTAATTACTGTGTGTCGCATTATGGTGCTCTTTATGTCCCTACAGGAGAAAAATGCACTTTAGGAAAATGGCCTTTGAAGTTACAGTGTTTATACAGTTTATGGATGAAGTGGATTAAATGAAATAATAAAACATCTTTATGAGCAGATTGGACAAGTTTGTTGTTTCTGCATCAAAGCCTATTTGTTGAGAGAGCAAACTGACCAAAATGAAATAAAATAAAACGTTTAAATAATAAAAAACATTTATGTTGGACATTGTATGCCGTAACTTAATTGGATGTCTTTTGTTGCCTTTGTTTCTTTTGTTTTCTCTCTCTGTGTCATGTTCTTTTTTTTTTTTTTTTAATATATACATTTTTCATTTATAGTATATATAATACATACGTGTTGAATGTCTCCATGTCTCCCTGACCATGTTGTACACTGCACTTCTTTTGTGCAGAAGACAGTAGTGTGAGCTGTTACACATGAGGCTCTGTTATGTTGGACACAAAGCCTTGTGGTGTTTATCTGTGAGTGGATCTACAGGGCAGCAAGGACCCTCTGACCTTCTCTCTCGTCCGTCCTCTCTATCCTACCTCCTGACAGCTCAGCACTCAGCTCACAACAACATTGCGTCTCAAAACCATTGCACTCAAATGCAAAACCCATTTAAAGACCTCCATAGCAAACAGTTTTGGCTGTAGCTGCATAAAGAGCTGAAACGGTGGTATGTCGTGCGCTGTGTATGTCTTCATAGTAGTTCAGGCCTGCAGTGTCAGTCTGAGAAGACTATTGATTTTAATTAGTGTCTGCCCAAAGGGAGCTGAGTGATGATTGGAGAAGAATAGGATGTCCTCAAAACTATGATAAAAATCACCCACACACACGCAGACACACAGACAAGCTAATTATTAGGTTTAATCAGCGCTTGGATGGCTGTAGGTTCTGTCCAAGGTGCTTAGAGGTGGACGCAACATGCAGACACACAGAGGAGACAGGGCTAAAGAGTTCAATACTGGGGGTTTGCAGAATGTGCAATGATCTATCTAAAGCCTTTTTTCTCTGGATTTAGAATGCAATAATCACAAAAGGCTTTACTGTGCATGCAAAAATCATCAAAATTTACTTTTTTCTTTTTTAAATTGTGGTGGTCTTATGAAACATTTTCATTACCATTTTGAATACTTAGATTAGATGTCTAATGTCCTCTGCTGGGAGCAATGGGAAGGAAATGATAAACAATTAGTAGCTGGGCCATTGTCGACAAACTGCTAAAAGATAGTTTGTTGTGAAGACCAAACAACAAGAGATCAAAACAGTTTAAAATCCCATGTTTCAGCTTCCTGCTGTCTGCAACTTTTTCAAACGATGTATTACTATGCTTTCTTAATTGCTAATTGCTGAAACCCATTTTGCAGAGATTATAAGAAAAGAAAATATTCCATGCCATCAATATTATACTACGATTAAATTCAAACTCTATATGAACACTATATGTTTTATCTATTTTCTCCCTTCAGGTTATTTGGCAGAACTTGTACTGACTCAAAAATGTGAAATTCATTGCTCTCCTCACCATGCGATACTGTTGTTTGCTCTCAGTAATTCTATTCTTTTATTGCGTAAGAGCCAGTTCCTTTCCCCACTTCCTCTATCCACCCTCCATCCTGAGCAAAATACCAGGGATTTGTTTTACAGTTATTTGTGCCATTAAGTGGTAGGAAGTGTGACCAGTCATAGTATCTGTGCGTAATATTCTCATCCAATCAGAGCAGGGGACACGCCGCTCTGCTGTCGCTACACAATTACTGTCAAATGTCAATTTCATGGCGCCAATATGGGAGAGATTAACAGTGCCTCATACACAGACTGACACCAGCAAGCCGACATAAACACTCGGAGAGGCAAAATACCAGCAGACAGACGGATGGACAGGCTGGAGATGGAGCTGGTGTTAACGCATGGCCTGGGGAAGGGTGAAAGTGAAGGTGAATGAATGCTGTCTGCGCTAATGGAAAGCTAGCCAACCTTAACCCTATCACTGGAGATCACCTGCACACACATACACCGAGCATGGGCTAAACTTATGTGTTAGCTTGGTGCTGTTTAACCTGGACTGGGACGGTGCATGAGCCAGTTAGCTCTCACTCAACAGGCCTCACCATCCAATGACTTGTTAAGGATGTCTATGCTTTTAAAGTGTTTTAAACAGTTTTTAACAGTTTTAAACAGTTTGCTGCTCTGTTAAAAAGACAATTTAGCTCCGCGATGTACACAAAATAAATTGCGGCTTTAATGTGCACTTAATGTACGTTGAGGCGGCAGGTATTTCAGGTATCTTGGACACCACCTGATGTTTCCTTTTGGAGGCTTAATCTGAAGCCCCTGAGAAGCTCTTGGACAAGCAACATGGCAAGTGCCCTAGGAATCCTCTGGTAAAATTGAAAGAAATTTTTGTTTGGAGCTCAACAGGCCCAAACCCCAAAGTCTCATTAATTTCCACATAGACTTTTAGAAAATAAATTAAATATTAAAGAGGTTAGTGCCCGATGTAATAAAGTACAATCTGTTTTCCTCTGGTACATATATATTGTAAAAGTGATTCTACTCAGGTCAAAGTGAGGCTGCAGCACTTTCTGTGCATCGAATTAAAGAGCATTTTATTCTCCTCGAAATAGGAAGTGCACTGTTAGTGTTATGTTTTTCTTATTTTAAGAGAATAAAAATCAGGTAGTCTTCAACACAAGTTGTATTTAACACAGGTGTTTTGTAAACCTTACAATCTGGCGTGGTGTTCTGTATAACTTAGCAATTTAGGCTGAGAAAGAATTTTAAAAACAAAATAATTGGGTTCTTCTGCAAGCTTTTAAACTATTGAGATTATTTTCTTTTTTTTCTTCTCTCTTTTTCAGAAAGTCTATGGAAAAAAGAACAGGAAATTTACTTCTGAAACCAAGTGGTCAGCAGTTAAGTCTCTCTTAAACTGCAAGTCAACAAAAATTTCCAGAGGAGGAGCAGAAGTATATGTCTTTATTGTTCCAAACTGTCCCTTTTCAAGTATTTCAGTATACTCTTGTAGGTTAAAGGATCATTTCCGGTTGGAAGCTGATGACCAGTTGCAAATCCAGAAGGAGTCATAGCCTACTGAGTATCTTTTGTTTATCTTCAAAAGAACCAGCGACAATGCAAGCACTCATGTTTCTTACAGCTGACAGCTAGCTCAATGCTCATTCTCCTGGCTCTCTCATGCTCTACCAGGCTTGACTGTGACTCCAAGCAGCACACGGAGTGATTGACGGTCCGTGCACTCCCGCAGCGAACGTGCGAGTGTGGGCTGGAGCTGTCAGTCCACCTGCCACACATGCACGCCCCGCATTTACACCTGACTGATGACTCACTGCATTATGGACGGCTTCCTACTCAATACAAAGCTCCAAACATCCACTGTGCGCTAAAGAGGTGTCAAGGCGTACCGCTCAGAGCCACTGGGGCCCATTCAACCCTTTCAACCACTCTATCAGCCGCCGGAGGATCACAGGACGACAAAAGTGACGTCCACTTGTTCTGAGAGGTCAGGGAAATGTGAATCGGAGGTGTGCAGGGAACGATGTCTCGAGAAGTTGCCAAACCAAAAACAAGACATTTGATTTGACATTGAAATAATTTGTGACATATGCTGACATAAACATAAGGTTGTGTCAATCAGGCACCTGAACAAATAACTAAACAATAATGAGTTCATCATAAATATTATAAATCTAGCATTAATCTTCTTTAGATTAAGTTCTTGACTCTTCCGATGCTCTCAGCCAATCACAGCCACATAGTATCTTTATCGCACCACGAGTCATTCATATAAATGACCTTTCTCTCACCTTTATCTTCCTGCCATTACTGCGACATGCTATAAACCGCCATGAAGTGCATTTGACAGGTTAGGTTATAAATTTGCCTATTTTTCCCCTGTTTGACAATCTTGATGAAGTTTTTTTTTTTTTACTTCCTGGTTGGACATGGGCAGCAGAAATGATATACGTAGAGGTAATTCCACACCTGTTAACAAGCAACCATAATGTAAATATTGCGTAAAATTCATACAGTTTACACAATGACAAATACTAGTACCCAACAACATCTTTACTTTACTGTTAAATGATTGTTTAAACTATCTGCAAAATGTGTTGTGTGTAAATTGATTTTGGATGAAATGTTGCTTATTGATGTCATTACGGAGGCATTTTGATTTAGAACTCATCTCTACTTCCTGTGATTTTATTTTTCAGTTTTTTTATAAACTGCCACTTGACTGATGTAAAACTATGATAAATATTTACCACAGAGACTGTCCCAACAAAGTCACTTTAAGTCCATCTCCACCACAGCAGCAAAATTATCAGCCTCCTCAACTCCTCCATCTGTCAATACGTTCCCTTTAAAATCCATCATATATTTTGTAACTGCCAGGTTTCACGATCCTAAATTAATTAATCCAATAAACCTTTAATTTCATTTGTTTATACAGGAAAGCATTTAAAATACAGGCCTGATTCAGCTAAAACTGTTTTGCATCAAGTAACAGAGAAACAACAACATTCACAAGAAGAGCAGACAACCGCAAACAACACCCACACACCTCACCTCACTAAATTCCCACATTTTAGTTTCATGTGTTCTCTAAACCTTAGTATTTTAAATGACCAAGAAGAAGGCCTGGTGGTGCGGGGAGAGTTGGCTGAATCGGCTCCACATCTTGTCCACTGACCACAGTCTTAAATCTCATTGAGCAGAGTTGTGCTAACCCCAGACAGGCCCCTCGGTGGCACCACTATCACTCACCTCGCATGTAGTATGTGTGCGTACGTGTGTGTATGAGTGTGTGGAGACCAGGCTGCAGATAACCTGATGTTATTGATGCTGCAGGACCACAGAGCACCACTATCTACATGAGCTGCATACACGGCACACACAGCCTGCAGGGTCTCACACGGGGCTCTATTTGTTCACACATTGTACCACTCTTCAGATTTTAAATGGCATTTGTGTGAATAATAATTTACAACCTGAATACAAAACTTATTGGAATATACTTCAAAATATTGTCATCACATTTTCAAATCCACATATTTTGTTACTAGCAACAAAACAAAAAAAGCGATCAATACCTGTTGTTTTACGCAACCTAATTGTCATGCCACCTCACTTGGAGCAGAAGTGGACAACGTATCGAAATGGAGATAATATTGTGAATATTATTTTGAAGATATACATCGGTGTAACCCTCCTTTGTCCAGGAGTGAGCCATAGAAAAAGTTGTCATCTAGACAATGTTTTAAAATTTAACATTGAAACTTCCATCTTAAAGTTGTTTTCAATCTGAGAAGCTGGTCTGAGAAACTCGACCTTATACTGCTTTAAGCAAGACTCTGAGAGGAGTGCTTTTGTATACTGTTTTGGGCCATTGTAATCTGAAACTCCCTCATAACTGTTAAGCAGCTGATTAGTATATGATTGACTTGATTTGAGTCACTTGGTCAAGGTGAAAGAACACTGCTGTAAACAGCTGGCAAACTGTACCTTAATCCACAATTTCTGTTCAAAGAAGCATTTCATAAAAATGACCTCCTTTCTCCTGTAACAAACCATTCCTTCTCCATGCTTAAAACCTTCACCTCACTGTCTTCAAACGAGTGGTTTGTGGCTATAATGTGGAGATGCACTGCAGACCGCAATCCAGAATTCAAGTGTCTTCTGTGTCACCTACAAAAATGAAAAAAGTTGTTGTAAACTTTCAAATGGGTATGAAGGGATATTTCTGCACTTTTGTCATTAGGTTTACAGAAAAAAATCAGATTTCTGTGGTAATTGGACCTATTTAATTGGAGCTATGTTTAGGAATGACATAATATAGTCTTACTATTATTACAATACTCCAACAAAATATTAAGATTTAGATTTTAATGTTTGTGTAACAAACTTTTTTTTAAAATCAATACAGGAACCAAAGGACTTTATTCAACCAACAGCTGCACATCACCCAGAACCCCAAAACAAGGATAAAGCCGGAATTTTATGTGCAGATGATAATTAGTCTTTGAGTACATGATAGAACTTCAGATAACGATAGTGAGGCAAAAACAGCAAAGGAACAGACAGCTCACTAACTCCACTTTCAAACTTTCTCATCTTCATCTGTGCTGTGCATCGTTCCATAGCAGCATGTATTGTATGAGAACACATCCTCTTCTCTCTCCTCACACTCCTCTTTCTTTTCCATTTATCTAAATCTAGGTTCTCCTTAACCACTCCTTATCAGAAGTGGCGGTCGCTTTCCATCCTAAACGCACCACTCCAGATTTTAATTTTCTTTAGATTAATGTGCCGCTCTCCTCTCTTAATGCCTTCAGCCTTCAGCTATCTGGCCTCCTGTGATGTCTATCAGCGTGCACACTATCATTACACGTGCACACGCATCTACAGGAGTTCACCTGCTTAAATATACACATTTGTCTCTTCTACACACACACACGCGCACACACACACACACACACGCACGCACGCACGCACACACCACACACACACACACACACACACACACACGGGAGTCAGCAGGGCCTGGAAAATGGAATGGGACGATTTTCGTAAATTTCCTGTAAATTAGAAAGTGTCACGATGCTCAGCTAAAGTGGAAAGAAAAGAAGCCTAGAAATCTCCAAGAACACAACTTAGTGAAGGAGGTGAAACACTGCAGGAAAAGAAGATCTGTAGTGCATTAGAGTTTTATTTTTTAAATTTAATTTTATCGTCTGTCTCAGTGGTTCTCCTACAAGCATCGCATTACAGAATATTAAGCCTGATCCAAGCAGAAGTAAAGTAGGTCAAAACCATGGACTGGGCCAATAGTGCAGACCTAATGAAGAGCCAGCAACTTCAACGTATTCTATTGTTTGAGAGCAACCTCTTGCAGGTAATATAAATACAGTATAAGTTGATAGATTAAAGTCCTACTCAGCCGGATAATGTCTTTGTTTCAATTTCAACTAAAAAGGATAAATTGATTAATATGATCGACTTTTATACATAGTTATATGGTCCTGTACGATGCTAAACTGACCTTTCTGCAGCAGTGGAAAGTAAAAAAATAACTGTACTTAAGTAAAATGTATAGGTATACTGTACAATGAATATTTTTTTAACTTTTACTTCACTACATTTGAGAGCAGGTATCTGTACTTTATACAGCAATAAATTTTTGAACAGGGCTGAAAAGTAGAAAATACTTTTCATGTGGGTTTAGGGATTCTTTTTAGCACGTTCATGGTGACGTTCTATGTAAAGGTTTGGAGTTCACAACGTCTCAGCTTTGAGCAAATAAAAATATACACTTTACACTATATATTCACTAGAATTGACCTTTGTTAACCAAAGATCAGCAGATAACCTTTATCAAAATCACTTCATCTGTGAGAAAAAGGTTTACTTTTTACTCTTAAAGTACATTTTTAAACTGGTACTTGAATACTTTTACTTGAGTTGATTTTTATGTGCTACTCACACTTGTACTTTACTTCTGTATATGTACTTTGACTACTACTACTACTTTGATGTAGTTTGACTTAAATTGGGTAATTCTTCCACCACTGCTTTTCTGATCATATAGCATATTTAAATGTGCACTACCTCGCTCAATTTTCAAAGAAGTGGAAAAGTAGTTTTATCAGAAACAATCTGAAACAATGAAATTATTACATGGTTTTAACGTATGATGGACCCAGGAAGACCAGCTGACCGCAGTGTTTTCAGCTAATGGGTTCCATATAAATAAACAAATAAACAAGGAAGTGAGGAGCTTTTACACCCAACAGACTCACTGCAAATACAATAACCTGAAATATGACTAATTAAATAAGTTAATGTCTGTGTTTCTCATAAAATGTGTTAATCAAACATAATGACCGTAATGTGTTTAATCCAGGTTTAATTACAAGAACTGGAAATGAAACGCATGAGATTATAACAATATGGCACCTTACGTTTAACAATTAAAGATAAAATCAAACATGTGAAATTGACTTTGGTTACTTGTAAAAACCTGGTTTGATGTAACATTTTACAATCCAAAGCCCTTTTATTCATCTTAATCAGACCCAATCACTATGCAAAGTAACCAACCCTATTATACACTTATTTAAGACTTTTTTTATTTAAACACTGCTCCTTTTGCCCATTATATAAGCACATAATTACATGTAGCAATAATTATTTCTTAAGCGGCACCGGTATGGGCCCCAATGTAGTCGTAATACATTCTAATTAAGTGCGGCTCTGACGAAAAGCGGCAATAAAATTAGCTGGCAATCACTATTAGCAGAGTCAATTACTACACATTAGTGCGCCAAGGACACACACAAGGGAGCAGTATTGTATATAAACCCAACACCCCTTTAAAAACCAGCCATCCACACACAAACGCACACACACATTTCAAGACTATAATTATTTTAATAGGATTTTCTCTCTATTCAACCCGAGCCTGTTGCTTTAATAACACCATTACAAGCTGCATATAACCCCAATATATTAGGGGCCGATATGGGAACGCCGGGGCCCCCTCTGAGCTGTGCGTGTGTGCGTGTTGAGGTTAATAAGCTGCGCTGTGTTTTTCAGAAGAGGCACTTGGCCCCTCCACTCGCTCTCTTTCTCTCCCCCTTTGTCTCTGAGTGTCGCACGCCCGGCCACGTAGCGCTGACACCGGCAGAATAGCCTCCAGAGAATAAAACCGCACTCATTGTTTTCTATTAGCCAACCCGCCGCTTCCTCATTGTACATTGAAATGAAATTGAGTGTTTGGGGCGGGGGATTGTGAATAAATGCATGTCCGAGAAATACACTCCGGCTTTTATCTAAGAGACATATTAGAAGCGGGGTTATGAGTCAGGCTGCTCTTTTCTTCCAGGGTAATGTTTAATTCCTTTAAACATGAGAATTAATTAGCGATATCTACATCTGAATGGGAGATGGTGTAGGGTGAACTCGCAGGGCCTTGACACAAACAGTCGCTTTACAGGCTGTGCTCAGTGTTACTGAATCAGCACATAGGAGGGGCAGAAAGTTTGGAAAACACTCAAGTAAGGCCTGGGGAGAGTCAGATTCTGTTGTAACCTGAATTTTCTTCTGTTGAGTTGAAAACTTTGAAACTGCTCACGGGCACAATTGTTGGAGGAGGTACAGAGATTGAATCAAAAGCAGATCTGGAGCAAGAAGGTGGACTGAGTAACAAGCGCTCTCACTTCACAATGGTTCAAGGTTCTGGGTTTGACTCATGGGTTTTTCTTTGTGGAGTTTGCCTGTTTCTCCCCGTGTCAGGATGGGTTTCTTCTGGGTTTTCAACTCAAAACGTGCACAAAAATCCTCCAGCTACAGTCGTCCTGAGCAAGACTGGCAAAAGATCCAGAGATGGGCCCCCACTCCAGACAGGTTGCTCCACTGGCGTTGAAGGACGGGTCAAATGCAGGGGATAATAAAGCTAATCATTCGAGGTTATGCAGATGACACCTCAACATTCCGAATTTTAAAAGTGAGTGTTAAAATCATGAGAGTCAATGGTGAGTAATAACATTTTCTTCTGTAAAAGCTTAAAACACAACTAAAATGTGAAAAGGCAACAAATGTAACAAATTTAAACGTTTACAGTTCTGCTAAATGTTTAGTTTGCGTCTGACATCTAAAAGTGAAAATCAAGTAAACAGTTGTAAACCAGATAAACAACAGGAACACAGCAGCTTGTTACACTCACGTTTATCACTGATACAGACTTTGAGATCACACACAGTTCAACTGATTACCCTTCTCTTCTGAAATAGGATGTATCAGAGTGTCTTTGCTGACAAAACTGACAACGGAGAATACAGCCTGAGCTTTAGGATGTTCATTTGAGCATTTAAGCAGGTGAACAAAAGCTTCATGGCCAAAAATGGAGGCAACTGCTGTTGTGATTTTGGGCACTACAAAAATAAACTGAATTGAAAAAAAAAAAAAAAATCTGCTACTCAGGGCCATCGGAATGTTGAAGAGTATTTTGAAATAAAATGTCTGCTCATGACCTTTGTATTGGATGTTTTCAAAGTGTGGAATGTGATTATCCAACAAGAGCCAGATTTCCCTATTAATTACATTGTATTTTAATTTGAAATATCTGAAGGGTCAGTTCTTAAATTTCGCCCCTGACCATTTAATCAGTGACTAGACCTTAAAACTTGCTATATTTCAAATAAAAAAAACAAAACATGTTGCTTAAAATACTTAAAGTTCATGCTTAAAACTTTCCTCATTGTTTCTGTGAATATGTTTGATTATGCATTTCTTTATGCAGCACGTTTGCCTAAAATATTGGCAGAATGTGACCTATTCAATTTCGTAACAGTGTTTATACATCCATTTTCTTAAATACTTACTAAATCTGACTTTGGTACTTTGTATAGGGGGCTTCATGTTTCATCTAGGTAAATAGTCTGGAAAGCAGAAGTAGTTTGTGAAATCAATTGTAATAATAATAGTTTCAGCGTAACACATCATCACAAACACAGCTTCCTATTTTAATATAATAGGTTTATAAGACACACTACGGCATTTCCCACCAGACCTCTTTTCCATATTATAAAGACATCATTCTCACTGCCATGATCTTTTGTGATAATACCCGCTCCTGGCTGTCACCCTGAATCACAACTTCTTTTTAAATGGCTGCTCGCTTAGACCCGTTAGATTAAAGGAGACACATTAAAGTGTTAAATTAGGGCCGAAAAATAACAGTTATTCATCGGTGAGTTGTCAGTGTTGATCATCTCCTTTAAGAACAGCTTCATTGTCCTGATTCATTATGTGGCACCAATAACCGCGCTATCTCCGCCTCGTCAAAATACATTATCCACCTGGGATGACATTATCACTGTCTACTTCAATGACACGTTGACTGAGAGGCGTGCAGCCAATCCAACGCATGGCTGAGTCCGGAGGAGCGGGAGGCGGCCAATCAGCTGTCAGGGTGAAGATGTCTCCTCCTCTTAAGAGCTACTCACTCACAAGATCAGGTTTAATGCCACAACTGTCATAAAAAAAGGTGTAGACGGGCTTCGTAAATGATAAAACAGAATAGGTATATCGCTTTTTAACAAGCCAAGTCCTGGGCAGTGTTATCGGTCGATCTACACTCTATATTTCATTTGTGACTCAACAATTCAAACCTATATTAAGTGACAAAAGTACATTTAGAAGTGAGTGATTTAGAGTTTGTTTAAAATGCTCTCGTTAGCAATTCGTCCCAGAATGTTGAGAATAGCTTAAATATAAAGCCATTGTCATCATTAAAATGTAAAGCCTGTGTAAGATAAATCAAATGGACTGACACTGATGGGCAGTTAACCATCATCAAAACGAATCCCTCCTTGTGCGTCTCAAATTGTAATTATTTAAATCAAAATCTCTGCTTTGACATATCCAATTCCTTGCAATGAAAATGGGAATTGTTTTTTGAATTTCATCAACTTAATATGATAAGTCTACAGTGTATGTCTACTTAGTGTGTAAATGTGAGATGGAATGACTGTCCGCCAGTGCATGTTTTAAGTCCTTGTTTTTCTGTTGCAACACTCAAAAAGTAATAGGACATATTAGCCAAATTAATGCACAGAGGTTGTAAACTGACATTCTTTAATTCAAAAACTGCTCCTCAACATTACAATTCATGGCAAAATGGAAATTGAAAGTAGTTTCTCAGTTATTGCTCCAACTTAAATGACTTTATGGTTAGATGACACATTTCACTAAAACGTAGAGCATGATTACAGTTTATTTAAGATTTGACTGAACCTTTTACCTGTTTGTCCTCAGTTTGACACTTTTCATAATGTTTAAAATGTTACTTCCTGGTTGAACTTGAGCACAAATATGGGATAGTTATGCTGCGTTCCAGGCAACTAGGAAGTCGTTATTTCCCACTTGAAAGATACGAGTTCCGACTTTGGAGCGTTCCAGCAGAATGAACTCGTATGTTCAATTTGGCTAATGCTAACCATAAATAACAGATTGTTTTGGATTTATCCTGTAACAAATGTTTACATGGTTTATGTGGTGGTTAATCGCTCAGGTTCACTTTTTGTGATGATTATTATCGCTCTAATACGTCACTGTTGATCTCGTGTGTGAAGTGGGAGTCTCTCCACCAGCTCCCAGTTCACAAGTTCCTGTCTGTTTTTTCAAGTCGGAGGTGGGAAATATCCCAGTTACCAGTTGCCTGGAATGTACCATTAGAGATAATTCCACAACTGTTACCTAGAAACCATTTTGAAAATAAAGGCCAAAATCCACATCAATCGCACAATAGTTATGCTTTGACTAGTAATAATACCTGATAACAACTTTATTTTGTTGAATGATCATTTAACTATCAAACTATCAATTATGTGTAAACTGTCTTGTGTAAATTTTCAATGATATGTTGCTTTTTGATGGCATATGATGGATTCCATTTTAGAACTCAGCAGTACTTTTATTTTCAAAACTTTCTTTATAAACTACAACTTCATAGTACAACTGTATAATAAATAATTGCCACGGGCGCTATCCCGTGAAACTAAGTCATAATTACAAAATTCTGAGAACCCACTGCATAGACTTTAAGCTAATTTGTTTGCTGACAGCAATTGGAGATTTAGGACACTTCAACTGCCGCTTGTTAAATTCCTCAACACAGAGAATTCTTTAAGGAGAGCAAGTTAATCAGTTCAACTGTGTGTGATCATACAATGCGTCATACAATACTGCTGACTTGGTTCTCTTCTTTTAGATGCCAGGTACAAACAAAATATTTAGCAGTGTTGTAGACATTTTTAACACAGCTATTATTACAACTAGCTTTTTTCACATTTTAGTTATATTTTGAACTGTTACAGGAGAAAATTTAATTACTCGTCAGATTGACAATTTTGCTACTCACTGCTAAAATTCCGGGGTAGTGAACAAAGGCACAGTAAAGTTAACAGTAATTTCATGTGATGACAGTAGCTCAAGACAAAATAAAGTATGCTCAGTCTCCAGAAGGTTGCGGGGTCGAATCCTGTAAATCTTAGAGCAAATACATTTTTAAATCAATGTTAAATGGTTTAATTTATAAATAAAGCTTTTCTACTTTCAAGGCACTCAAAGCACTTTACATCAAGGAAACAATCACCCATTCACATTCACATTTATACACAGTGTAGCAAGTCTCCTGTGTCTTGCCCAGGGACACAACAACAGTATTGATGTGTTGAGTGGGAGTTGAGCTCAAACTGCCTACCTGAGCGTGAATCAAGTCGTTGCCAACTTTATGTCATTTTCACAGTACTTATAGTTCACACTTGTATTATGAAGTTGATTCGAAAGGTTTGCGGAAAATAATCTATAGGAGAAAGTTGCTGTTTTACTAAGAAACCGTGAACAGAGATCAAAAGCACAGTAACATTTTAGTCATGCACATAAAACTGGGACAGGGTATTGAAAAGTAAACTGAAATGAATCTTTTTACTGCTAAACCTCCTACAGCAGGTATGGATTTCCCATCAAAACACAGTTAAACAGCAGACAGTATGAAATAAAATCTAATGAAAGAATGTCACACATGTCAGGAGGGCATTCCTGGGCTTTAATCGTAATAGAAAATGTGAAAATGACAAAAATAATTATGAGCTGCAGGTTAAGTGTGTGAGTGTGTGCCATTAGCTGCCTGCTGACTCCCATCTCCACACTCTGATGTTGAACTAATGTCCGACTCAGCGGGCGCTCAGATCGGGGAAAGATTAACAAATTGTTGTGATTCTAATTCATTTTAGCGTAGCTGATTGTAGCAGGAGGTGGTCCGCCAGCGTCCCACAAATCCTCAGACTCTTTGGAGAATTGATTTGTAGATTTTACATGTTTGCTCAACACTCAATTCTATTTGACAGACACAGATTTGGCTGAACCATAAAGAGATGAGACTGTTGTGGTTTGAATGGGATTTTACATGCCTTTATGAACTGTGTCAATGATACCCATTTGTCACATGGATTTATTCCTAGTGTGAAATCAGTAAGCATTTGATCAGCCTTTAAGACAAAATGTTCAGAGAGTTTGTAGTTTGTAGACATCTCAAAACATTGGTTCCACCTCGTGATGTCATTAGGTGATATTCTAAGCTGCTGTCTGTTTTTGAAGTTCAAAGCAGTATTCATTTTGACCAATAGTTTTCATTTAAGTCAAGATTTAGTTTTTAGTCAGAAAATGCTAATTTAGTTGATTAAATCCATTTAGAAACTATGTTTTGTATTTTAACTATAATAATAATGCTACATGGAACATTTCCAGATTTGTTCTTGGGACGTTGAGTTTGGATGAGGTTTGGAAAAAAGTGGAAGTTGGATCTGATCAAATTTTTCTATTCACTTATATTTAGCTTGTATCATTCGACAAAAATATCAGCACTTTTGATTATAGTTAAGTCGATGAAAATGTATATAATTTTAGTCCGTTTTAGTCAGATTGCTTTTAAATTTGTGACTCATTTTGATCACTTCAGCGCTCAAATTGCTCATACAATGAAATGAACCGCATTCTTTGAAATTAACAGCTCATGTTTTAGCCTCATTTGAACTGCTTCACTTCGAAGCGCATGTGCAGAGAGGACTCCTCGTACATTCTCCTGGCAACCATGGCGCGCTGTGTGCGTAAATGACAGAAAAGAGCTGATACTCTTAAGCCTCAGACCAACTCTCTTTCTAAACTTTGAGACTTGGACGTGCAGCTCCCAGCATGTATTAACCAGCCTTGCGAGTAATGCCACTTAGAGCCAGCGTGCCGGAGCATGTCCGACCAACACACTGTAGCAAGGCCCATCTCCAGGTCAGGGCCGCTCTTTCTCTCGCCCCGCCTCCCAAACCCACTCGAGCTGTGCAAATCAATAGCGGAGAATGGATAATAATGGCCCAAATGAAAAGGACTTCCTGGCGTCGGCGATGGCTGCATAGGGACAGTGAATGTCTGCAGGGGAGCATGATACTGGTGCTTTTGGTAATAGACTTAGCCCTGATACGCTATTCCAGTTAATAGTCTAATCCAGTCCCGTAGCTGCTGTGGCCAGGTTATAGCCTTATCCCTGCCACAGCCCCATTCACAGAGATAATAAACGAGCATGGTGATGTGCGCTTATCCCCACCTCTGCCTGATAAGAGCCGGCAGGGAAATGAAATTGTGCCTTTGCTGAAACATTATGATTTATGGATGGGCCTGCTCTGTGTCCGCGCTGTTGTGTCGTGTCTTTGGGGGGTGTTTATATGTGTGTTCTGACCACAAGCACTTGGTAATTGATAGTCTATTTGTGTGCGAGGGTGTAATGTGGGATATGGGGTTAATTACATGCAGGTTTACATGTGATTACGAATGAAAGAGGTATACAATTGGTTTTATTATTTATGGCAATGGTTAATAAAAACGTTCATTAAAAGGTTGGAGAATGGTATCTTCTGTGAAACAAACAATAACGATGGTGATTACAATGAATACAATGAATAATACAAAATAAACACAAATACTTGATTGCTTTTGGTCATCACTGGTAAATGTGTAACTGAGTTAAATGACAAGTAGAAGAAATGACTATCGTTTGGGAAATGTGTAGAATTTCTGATCACTAAATGTGCCTTTGTAAGCTGTTGTTACTTATTATAAGTAAGTATGAAAAAGAAAAATGTGGTTGTTGCGGATAAAAGAGCAGATATCTGTTTGAAATATGTTATTATATTATTTGAATGAAAATGTAATGTACTGTTTTAATCTGTCAGCGTTAAGTATAAGTTAAAAAAGTGGGCAGGCAAAATGAGATTTCTCCTTTTCATTCATTTTTCGTATGCTTTACTGTATATCACTGATTATGTATTTTTGTATGTTATGAATGAAATGAATTAATTAATCTTATTGTAACAGCCATGTTTAATATCTTCAATCATTCATAAAATTCATAATTAAGTAACTGTGTGTTATTTGATGATAGCCTCCAAACAATTGGGGTAAACACTTAAATATCTGACAATATTATTGTCCAGTGCAGTCGTGATCTGTGCCGGATACTAGTCCTCGTCTGATAGAGTCCATGATTAGACCTCTGTGTTTCTCTCCGCACATTTTCAGCTCTTCATATCCCATTACGTTGATGTGTCTGCTCCACTCGTCTGCGTTTGTGGAGAAAACGCTGTATGAGTGAGGGCAGCGCCACTCAATTGACCCGGGGTCAAACCACTTGACCTCTGACCTCCCTGAGGCTCACCCCTGCACCAGGCAGATAGAGACAGCAGAGAAGAGGCTGCCTGTCCAGTGGAGCAGCCAAACCCTCTCCAGCAATAAACCCCTTTAGTTACGAGTCCAAAGCTTTATACATAGTTTATCACCATCTAGTGCTGACCAGTGGTAGCACTAAGTATCAGCGTGTATTAGAATGTCTTCATTAGAACAAAAATGCACAAACAAAACAAGTAGTCTGTACAAAGTCAGTCTGGGATGTGTCTCCTTTTGTACTTGTCCCATTTTGTCCTATATTTTCCATTGTCTGGCAAATTAGTCAATTTTCAAAAGTTAATCTTTCCATTATATAAATGTCAGATATTATTTCAGTTCAGTCCTTGACAGTCAACTCTGTTCCTGTCATCCATCTCCTTGTTAATGCTATTTTTCTTTTTCTTCTTTTTTTTCAGGTATCTATCTAATTTCTATTATTGTAGTTTTGATATGAAATGGATTGTTGGTACTGAATACTGTCTGTAGAATCATTGTGCATGTTACATGCCCAGGTTTGGCAGCCATATCAAATATAAGAATAATAAAATAAAACGGTATTACGGGTCTCGGACATGACTGCTCCTTTAATAACAATAATACAAAACTGTGTTCCTTAATCTGTTCCTAATAGTTGCTGTTAATTTGAGTGAGTGACTTCTCTTCTCAGCCTCTTCTCAGCCTCTTCTCTCCTTCTTCTCCTCTTCCTCCCCTTTTCCTTCTGCCTGTGCCCTCTCTCTCTGGCCTCCTGCTCTTTACACTTGTCCCCCTCCCTATACCTCCCCTCCTCTCCCCCCTCCTCCCTGTGGTCCCTTGCCCCTCATCTCTGTCGCTTTTGGCAGCCTATTTAAATGCTCCATTGGAGAAGGATTAAGGTTTATGCAAGGTCAGTGTGGGATGTGATAATTATAATCACAGCTTTTTGCCTGGCCAATGACGGCCATTTGTTATTCTCAGCTCAGTGGCTTCAGCGGGCCCTCGGGGGGAGCTGCTGGGAGGTGTTGACAAGAGGCTGGTTGATTTACTGGGCCCCCCTCCCCAGCCTCCTCTTACCCCTCCGCTGCAGCTCAGAAACGGGCTGTGGGCTACGTGTATGTCCCCTCTGCAACTGGCAACTTTTATCACTCACTAATATCAAATTAAATGTACATAAGGCATGTCATTCCACGGTTAACGTTGTTCTTTATAACAACTGCTTAGTAAACACGTCATAGGATAGAATTAAAAAAAAAAAAAATCACCTTAAAGTCGTGCTGCCAGGAGTTGATGATGTTATGTAAATTAAGAAAAGCACATGAAACAAATTAAATTAAAAAGAGAAATAATACATTGTCTAACAATGGAAGAATTAGACCTTTTATGTTAGGGGAAATGGGGGAAACTGAGATATTCAGCCATTCGGTCAAACATTAAGCTGGCTACCTATAACTTATCTATTTATTTACTTTTTATTATAATTTTCATTTACATTTTTATTTACTTAAACAAATTAGCCATTTAGCATTCTTTTCCACATACTCAATGTGAAAGTCCATATAAGAACAATGATCAAGTACCTGAATAGTCTGATGTACTCCATCCATGACCAAAAGAAACAAGGATGTGGCTGTTTACAGATGTTCCAATCAGTGAGAGTGGAAGAAGGTGCTCTTGGAAATAAGGATAAAACACTGAAGTATCCAGGCACTCCAAAAAAAAAGTACAACCCGCATCAAGGAAGTATGATAAAAGGCCTTTCTTTAAATGGCCTAGCCAACAGGTCTTCATCAGGACTTACAATGCCATTCATGGTTGGAATGTCGTCAGATGCTTGAAGTCGTAAACCTGCATTATTTTACTTAACTCCTTATGAAAATGATGTGATGAAATCTAATTCCATAAACCACCTGCTCCGACCAAAGGTCTGTGAGATTTGTACATGCTCCTTCAGCCTCTCTGTCCACTGGGAGCACCGAGCACATCCTTATTTATTCTTGCTGGAGCTCTGTTCTTAGGGTCAGGTGCTCTCTCCTCACCTCCACAGGGTCTAGGGGAGTTGGACCTGTAATGTTATGAGCGTAGCCTGCCATGTGCACTCTTTATGCCTAGTACATGATGCAGAGCAAACCTCTCCTCCATCCATCACCCTCCAGTCGGTTCCATGTCTGAGTGGCCATGGCCGCTTCTGCACTGGTGATGTGGAGTTTGTCTGGCTCTCTCTCTCTCACACACACGGGGACTGGTGTAGAGGGATCAGAGGGTTTTCTACTTGAATGGTGTTTGAACCTGAAGAGAGAACACAGAGCCGGGGCAGGCAAGATGAGGATGACTGACTTGCTCAATGCTCCCACCATGGACTTTGATTGTCAGGAGAGGACAGCGACAGGCTCCTAAGGCATGTTTAGTATACTCATAATATATACATATATAATATATATACTGTATGTTCACTTTTATGATGTCTTTATCCCTCATCCCTTCTAGGGGATTTTTTTGTGTTTTTGAAACATGATAAACAGAACTATTTCATTTTAAAGTCTTTACAGCAGTCCACATGTATCACTCACTTACCTAATACATTACCAGTATCCTAAATGTTCACTGCAATGAGATTATAAGCACTTTTCACGAGTGTCATGGACCGTCACAGTAAAGCGAATAAATATTTGCCGCTTTTCCTGCCTCTCTCGTATAAAAAGCACAGTATATGTACTGGAGCAAAACATATTTTACTTTACCAAAAATTGGGTACATGAACCAGTTCACGTTTCAAAATCAGGCACAGCCCCTTTAAACCTTAATTTGGGTTCTTTTCATTCAATTTATAAGGTTTCTATAGGAAACAGAAGTAAGTGATGAGGCATGACAGTTTAAAATTATAGCTTTATCCTTCAAAAACAAAGTTGAAAAGTCATTTTTCATACAAAATCAAATAAGTAATTATACTGAATTTGAAGGAATTTTAAAACAATGAAATGTGGAACACAAAAGTCTTCATTTAAAAATGAAAGTGTCAACAGACAGGGTTCAAGTTCCCTGGAGCGTTCCAGCTTTTAAGTTATCTTCTGGTTGAGCTGACTATGCCAATTATTGGAGTGGGAATTCAACTAGTTGCCAGACCATCTTGCACAGGATTGGCATTGACAGTATTTGCACAATTTTTCGGAGATTGTTAAGTACATCTGTGGGGTATGCTTATGAAAATGTCCTCAAGCTTTCAAAGGTTCTTAATAAAGTGCCTCTTGGGGTTAAATTTGGGGCCCGTACATCTCGTCTGTAACAAACAACACAGATTCTCAGATCTGTGACGTTGCATGTTATGTGATGTCATTGAGAAATACAGTGCTTATTGTTGGTCAAATCGCTTCTGGTATAAGTGTGATACAACAAGGCCGTTAGTACTAAAGGCCTATTTAAACCGATGGATTTTGTCACATAGAAGCTGCCGTAGATCCGATACACTGAAATGGGCCTCTCCACAGAACAGTCCATGGCTATTTCTGTTGCTGCTGCTCTAATTGTCTGCGCCTGTGTTCGACAGGCCCTCTGTGAAGGACGGCTCTCTCATTAGGCATTCACACCCAGGACTCGCTCCAATTGGGCTGCCTAAGAAATCTGAAGGCAATGCAATTGTGTAATTTGCACACAAAGTGGTCCGGATTGATCCAAAATAAACCTCTCAACTTTAAATGTAGGGGGGAGAGGGAGGGCGGATAATTGCATCATTTAGTGAATTGATTGGCTCAGAGTCGATGGAAGGGAATCAGGAAGCAGCAGATAAACGGTGACAGCAGCGCCTTTTAGAGCGGGCACCCATCGACTCAGTGCCGCACAACACCCGGCTTTAAGCAACACACATCAGCTCTTAAGGCCACATATATATACACACAAAGAAACACACAGGAACACAGCGGAGCGCGATAAAGCGGCACACACAGACAGATTAGATAGCACAAAAGAGCCCGGGTCCACATCACACACAGCGCTCTAGGGTGGGACAATGGAAGACAGAATTAGAGGTAACAATAGATTTCATTAAGCCAAACTAGACTTAACGAGACAATCGATACGTCATAATTAAAGCGAGGAGGCTGAGAGCGACTTAGACTCCAAATGATGACTGCGCTTATTAAGATGGAGCAGATACAGAGGGGCTGTCTGACAATGGGACTTTGTAACTACCTACCACATCAGGCCTTTGTGCTCACAGCAGCCTTTCACACACGGGGATAGATAGGAGTGAGTAAGGAGGAAACCAGAAAGGATTGGGAGAAGGTGAGAGGGGAGAACAAGCTTCTCTGACTGTACTTTATGAAATTACAGTAGAAAAATACAGTAAATACAGTGGGATTAAACGCTGCTTTTGGTGGGAGATTGTGTAAGTATAGTTACAGAGCCACCAACTTTTACATGCAGTATCTCTATATGTGTCAGATAAGGTGTACATCATTGCTCCCATGACACGAAAGGATGGGTTAAGATATACTTAATCAATTCATTGTGAGGGAAATTCATTCTTTGCAACCCATCCTTCAACATGCTCAACATCTCCAGATCTTGAGCTAGTCTCGGTCAGGACCGTAGCTGGAGGATTTTCCCTTCTGTGCCCAGTGGAAACCCAGACTCAGGAGAAACTTCACAGAAAAGTGGGCCTGGGTGGTCCGAAAGTCAAGCCTGGAACCTTCTTGCAGCATGATTGTTATCCCCCATGCCAAGGTGGAGTTCCTTACCCCGCTGCTTGAAGGTCCCTAAGGTCTGGCCCCTGTGGTGGTTTCAACTCCTTTACGCTGCCTGTGCTCAACTGTGCCATCCCTTGTGTCTGCCACCTCCTCTTTTGTCTGTCTTGTTATCACAGGTGCTTTAATTGCAATCACTTGACATTGACTTCAGTTTCAGTACATCGGCAACAAGTTATGAGGCCCAAAAACTAAACACAAACATGCAAATCACACCAATAAAATGGAACACAATAAAACCCCTCTCCATTTACCAGATCACAAAAGGCCAAACCTTTCCCAACAATGTGAGACAGAACATCAAGGCATAATGTCATCAATATTAGCTGTCACAGGACTCTTGGTTGAAAGTTTTATCGTGGCATTTCAGTGTCCGTGTTCATAATAAGTTTTAAAGTATACATGAATATTTCCTGAAGAGTGCGCTCTCCTCACAGCCTCTTTTATCCAAGCGCAGTGACCCAGGAGAAGTGTGATTGTAACCCTCCACCCTTTGAATGCTATGGCCCAACTGTGAGTAACACCTAGGCTCTCAATTTCTCCTGATGTGCTCTGCAATAGGCACAAAACACAATAGGCAGCCAGTGCAGCCGCTACATTTAAAGTATGACTTCCTGCCGAAGTGGTAATAAGATCAGTTTCACCCATCATTGACTGGTATATGAAAGCCAGGCTTCAATGGGAGCAGTACCATCGAGTTGAGGGAAGAAAGGCGCACCATTGTCAGAGCGAGGCAGTTAAAGTGTAGAATACATCAGTGGATTAAGCTGCATAATGTGAGCCATTGAGAGCCATTGAGCGGATCGGAATATTAGTACAACTGCCTGGCTTTGTCTCTACTTTCGTCACTTCTATGGTGTGCCATTCTCATTATCACATATTTAGTTGTGACGGATACAGGTTAATCTTTGATAGGCATGTGTGATTTCTCTGATGTAGAAAGGATAAGGCAAGGCCGTACTTCTTGTAGCAGAAAACAGGAATTAAAATTCATTTGACTACATCACTTTTTGCTGGACAGTTATGGCGCAAGGCTTGAGTTGGTGCGAGGAAATTAAATAGATTATGGAATGTGGTGAATATAAACCATTAGCATGTGTAGGAGTATTTACACCAAAACCATTTCCATGGAAGCCTGCAATGTCACTGCTAAATCTTAGCTGGTTCACCCACTGAACAGAGTAGAGGGAGTGGAGTTTATGAACTACCAACTCTGTTCACTTATTGTGTCTTCAGTACAGTTTATAATAAAATGTATTTGTAAGGTTTAAAATAGCAAAATTCTTCAATGCTTTAGAATCAATGCTATGTCTCACAGTGAGCATGATGAATAAAGCTCATCCAGTATGAGCTTTCAATATTACATTACAAACTTTAGCCTTATTAATTTCAACAGCCTTGGGTCTTTTCAGTGAGAATAAAACACAAGAAAGAAACCTGGTGAAAGGACTGTTGACACTACACTGTCTTTGTCCTGCCATCTCTCCATCTCTCACTCTCACATGTCTTAGAGCCACTATCATTTCTGAATTATATTTTACGCCTCATTAAACCTCTATAGTGCTGGAGAGCGGAGGGGACGCAGAGGGGAGGAGCAGGATTGATGAAACCACTGGAGAAATATGAAGTGGGGCTGAGGGAGGTGAGGCCTCCTCCTCAGAACATACTGTATTTACACTAATGAAAATATGGAGCTAATTAACACCAATTAACACACACTGTGCACACAGCTGGAGATGACACGCGCTCTGTACAGAGCCCATCCAACACTATGACAAAGACTCCAGGAAGTGTGCCAAACAGTCCAACTCATCTTTGAAGTCTGAGCTGACAATTTTTTCATAAGCTGTGTGGGCATTCAGAAAAGACAATAATGTTAATCTCCAAAGTGATAAATAGATAGTGTTCAGAATTTCTGTATTATAACAGATCAAGACAAGTTCTTTCAACTGCCTCAAAGGCCTCGCTGACTGAATTAAACCTGTGACCTTCCCGTTGTGAGGCAGTGCCACCATTGCCACCATTCTGACCAGACGCCTTATAGAAATAAAACTAGGTTATACACTTCATCATGGTTTCTACTAGACCAGTGGCTGATACAACTACAGTCCTCAAATTGTTTCCACCCCATGTTATTTGGTCACTGTTTTCCTGCCTAGTAAATACGACAAGCAAGTATCCCCAAAATATCTTTAAACATTTACTGTCCCACAGTGTACTCCACATAACATCAAATGCAATTCTCAGCCGATTGGTATGGTTCCATTAGCTGGACTCCAGACTATGATGACGCCTCTCCTTTGTGAAATGCTGTGTCTCTCTGCAGGTCCTTCCAGCCACAAGGTCACGCTGAGTTTTTAATTGTGCTGCCCCTCAGCCCACACCCCCAGCCCAAGCCTGGGCCCAAATGATGAACGACTGCACCTTGTGAAAAGGGCCCTCTCCAATAAACAAGCTTATCTCTCCACTCGGTGGCGCAGCCCGTGAATAATGAGTGCCGGGTATCACTGTTAATCACTATAATTGTTAATGTTAAGAGGGGCGCTTGCTAGTTGCCCAATGCCCCACGCCTTTATTGATTTCATTTTTTTACATTAAACCACTGCATGCCTTTGTCACAGCTCTGGATCACCCCCCACCACCGCCCTGAGAGCAGCTAATTAGTTATTTAGTAGCTGTGTGTGATAGTGTGTATGTAGGATGGCAGAGCAGAGCTAAAGCTGTTATCGGGACCCGATAAAGGGAATTGGTTGTCCCCCAGTAGCTGTGAGAGCCAATGGCTGATAGCAGGCTGGCTATTATAGAGAGGACATACACACACTCAGGGGCATTCACAGTCCGACACAAGTTATGGCGGAACACATACAGCTTCCACAAATGGATTAAACATATGGGAACTTGAAACAGAATTTAGGTTAACAGACTTTTATCATATTTCCTAAACTGTGCTGATCAACACACCCTTTTACTGTGAGGAGTTTGCATGAATTTCTTGTGACTCAGTGGCTTCCCCTCTTTATTGTCCCCAATGGAACTTCTTGTTTCCAATTTTGTTGCCTCTGATGTTCATAATTTACATTCTAAATCTCTAGTAGCATCTTAGATTTTGATGTTGTGTAAAAGACACTTTTGCTGTTGTTGTCCACTGAGTTGTGGAAGCAGCAGACTGAGCAGGGATGCCCAGACTTCCCTTTTTCCCACACATACTTGTGCATCTTTCCACTTTGGGGTCTCCAAGGTTCCTATACTCCCTACATTGTGTCCTAGGTCTTAATACTGTCTCCTTTGGTACATGCCCAGAACACCCCTCAAGGAAGCATCAAAGTAGGAATAGTGGCTCTATTCTGAGTTCCTCCTGTGTCTCTACGGGAGCGTCCTGCCACCCTGCAGAGAAAAGCGTATTCTTCACCAAATCAGTGTGATTCAGTGACCACTTCATTGCAGCACAGCTCACATCACTCCTCCACTTGAGGCAGGACTCTCTACCCATCTGGAGAGGGCAAGCAAAAGAACAACGACTTTGGATTTGGAGGGGCTGATTTTCATCCAAGCCACTTCACACTCAGCTTCAAACTGCCCCAGTGTACAAGGTCCTGATTTGAACACCATCTGCAAACAGCAGAGATGAGGTCCTGTGGCCAACAAATGCAACACCCTTCGACCCCTGTCTTTGCCTACATATTCTGTCCATAAAAACAAAAAGGGGCGCATTGTAAACAGTGTTGGTGAAGCTCTGCTTCCCCCTTCTGAGGCATGGGACGGTTTTAAGGCTGACCAATAATCCTCCTCCGTGGCATCTCCAAACTCCTCTCAGCCAAGTTTTTACCTCTGCAACTCCCGAGATGCGTTACATCCATGCCAGTCCCAACAAGCCAACAAGGCCTGATAGGACTCCTTCATTAGCCTGACAGTATCCCTTACCACTACCAGGTCAGGGGTTGCTGCTGTGACAAGAACCCGAGGTCAGTTTGTGCACAAAAATGGTGTATGTTATGGACAAACTGTGACAAGCACCGAAGCACAATAACAGAGCACCGCTTGGGTTCAGATCAGGAAGGCCGCTCTGCAAGCAGTACTTCTAGAGACCCCAAGAAGACTGTGCTCATGTATGGGTCATAGGCTGGTCCAACACTGAGAGACCTTTAAACCCTCTCATTCACTGGGGAGAATTCCAACACGTGGCGGCTGAGATGGGCCCTTGAAAACCGGCTCACCGCTACATAATTAATGTTTGTTTGCTCCCTAAACACCCCGGAGCCTCATTTAGGCCACTTTTATTCTGTATTTCGTGGATTAAACCCCTCTGCTCGCTAGCATCAGTCGGAGCAAGGCTGGTCGACTAACATCATGGCTGGCCCGTCCCCCGCTTCTTTCACCCTTACCTGTTCAAGTTGTCATATGTGGGCGACAGGGAGAGCTGTGTGATGTGTACTTCAGTGTTAGTTTTGGAAGCCTGAGTCACAGAGTTAGGAGTTGGAGGAGCCGCCTTTAGTCACAGACTCTGCTTTGAAGCATTTTTCTACTGTCAGTGATGACTATTTGAACTTCAGATCTAATCTTCAACCTCATGTGAACAAATGTAAAATACAGAAATCATTTAATTATGTAAGGCTTGTTTGTGGAGGACTTGGGTTGAGCAGTGAAGTAATAACACTGGAACACAACAATGTTTGTGGAAGTATAGCTCAATAGGAAAAGTGTCTACCTTGTATGTGGGACATCCAGATTCAAAGCTCAACTGTGCATCTTTGTTTTCTCTCTCTCTTTTTTTTTAATTTATTATTTATTTTTTTAATTGATGTTCTATAAAGGCGCACCCCTAAAAAATATCCCACCAGTCGCCACTGATTGGGGGTAATGACACCCAGCAGAGACAATTAGAGGTGGTAAAACTGCAGGTCGATGTCAGAGACCGTAATATTTTGCCCAATGGGATTAATGCTGACATGTACAGCCACTTTTCAGTATTCAACTGTTGGTTGTCTAGTTGGTGCCCTCAAAACAGTCTCTGTTGATAATTGGAGTGCGTTTTGGGGAAAGTCCAGGCTCATACACAGGGATGGCATCCATCCGACTTCGGAGGGCATATCGCTTTTAGTTCAGAATTTGAACGATAGCCTTGGTCGCCTAAAGTGACAATCCAGATGCTCCTATGTCCGTAAGATCTTGCACGAACAGTCAGAGATCAAGTGTTCAGAGTCAAGGCAATCAGTTCCCAAAACTGCTAATTTAGGTGTCAGACTAAATAACTTAATAAAAATAATACCTACACATGATACAAATAAACTAATAAGCATTTAAATGTGGACTGCTAACATTAGGGCAATTTCCTCCAAATCGCTTTTAGCTAATGAGTTAATTAGTGACTTTAACATTGATCTTCTAGCTCTAACTGAATCTTGGCTTCAACAAGATGATTATGTCAGACTAGTGAGTCCACCCCACCTGGTCATGTTAACTGCCAGGAGCACAATCCGAGACGGTGGGGTTACAATCTCACATTTCAGTTTACTCTTGAGTCCTAAAATTAATAATAATGTGTCTTGCACATTAGTCTGTTGACTAAATGGTTAACTCTATGGAATCTGTTCTTGATGTTGCAGCTCCATTAAAACAGAAAGCAATCAGGCCAAAACAAGCCAATGAAGAACTGTGTTCACATAAACAAAGGGTAAGAAAATTATAGAGATCTTTGCGCAGCTTCCATGTGGCCGATCGGGGCAAAAACGACTAAAAACAACAACGCCACCTAGTTTATTTTAAAAGAGACTGTGAACTCTTGATTTAAAAAAAAAAAAAGGTAAAAGGTTCTAAAACAAGGCGAGAAGTGTAAATAACCAATAAGACCATAAAAAAAATAAAATAAAAAATAATTATATATATATATATATATATATATATATATATATATATATATATATATATATATATATATATATATATATATATAAAGTAAAACCAAAATAAAAACAATTGCGCCCAATAACAAAATACTAAAAGTCCTTAAAAACGGGGCAGGGTTGCAGAGAATGGCACTCAGGACGTCGTTCCAGATCTGTAAAAACAGGGATAATCGAGGCAGTCACTTGTTGCTTCTTTTATAGACACTCAGCTCCGAAGGCCCATGATTTGCTACAACCTGCCAGAGTAAAACATGTACTTACGAGCCAGGGCAGAGAAACTCTGCCCGCCTACTGTGTTCAGTGTCATACTCTGGCTTCACTCATTCAACATCCAGATGACCAAGCCCAAACTCTGCCCACCTGCGGTAGTGCCATAGAACTATAATAAAACCTGGAAGATGTATCCAAAATGGCCGTCCTGTTTATCCCTATGGAGTGTGCTCATTGGCGCATGACCCCAAAAAGATTTCTTACTTCCGCATTTACTTCCTGATACGGAGGCTGCCATCTTTGCTTTAGGGCGCCACGTGACGACAATCACCCATGATGCTTTGAGCGATGTGAACGGCCACGCAGCTTGCAAGTTTTTGTGTTAACGTTAGCTTGTGTGATTGTAGTTGTATTCTTCATGTTAGAGCACACGTGAAAGCGTCTGAAATGAAATAAAATATAACTTACAGGTGTCTCTAGTCGAGCCTTTTCCACGTGCTTCTGTTTGTATCATCCGACGTGCTCGTTCACGTGACTCGCACATGTTTGCGGTGACGTCACTTCATATAAAAACGGTAATTTCGGTGATTTTAGAAACGGTAGAAAATAACATTTCCTTCTATTTTATTTAAATACCGACAATAATTCAGTCCTGTCTGCAATTATAATGTGCAATTTTAGAAAAAGGCTGGTTCCAAGAGTCTGCAGTACCTCGCACGGCCACAAATCAATCTGGGACCACAGACAGAGGGGGCGTACCTTATCCAGTTCTTTTAATACATCCATGGGTAGTGCGAGTCGTACTGTAGCTCCACGTGGGCTCCGGGGCTCCAAGACAGCTACTGCCAGTGTGAGGTGCTGCTGTCACTGTCGCTGCTTCTGCCGTCCCGCCTGCTGCCGTTAGCCTCGATTCTGTCGTGCCCCTTCACTTTCCCCTTTTAAAGTGCTGCTAATTTTGTCCCCCCAGTCTCTATAGCCATTGGTTAAAACCAGGTTAAACAGTCTGCCGCAGGTGCAAGTGCTTGGGATGATTAAAAACAGGAGGTAAAACAGAATACAGTACACATTTCAAAATAAAAGCTTGCAATAACACAAAACGTGCAAATCACTGCAAAGTGCACTGTGCATTGTCATCCTGTGACACCCACACAAAAGAATCCCTAAAAGCATGGAAAATCTGCCTACTGTCTTATGAGCAGGCTCTGCATAAGCCTCAAACCAGATACTGTTCAACGTTAATTGAAGCAAACAAAAACCACACTAGGTTTCTTTTCAGCACTGTAGTCAGGCTGACAAACTCACAGCACTGTACAACTAGTAACTGGTATTGATCAACACCAGTTATGTCCTCTAAAAGGTCAACTTGTATTTTAGACCCAATCCCAAGCAAACTTCTCAAAGAAATTCTTCCCCTAATTATAGATCCTGTTTTTAATATAATCTATAAAGTGCTTATGTCCCGCATGCAATCATTAAACCGCTTTTGAAAAAGCCTAATTTAGACCCTGACCTGTTGGCAAACTATCGACCTTTTTCAAATCTTCCCCTTGTCTCTAAAATCCTTGAAAGAGATGTAGTTAAACAGCTTTGTGATGTCGACTCTTCAGACAGCTCTAAAACAGAAAATAAACCTGAGGAACAAGACTGAAAACTGTTAAACTGATTACTAATTTAGTTTATTGTATCACATTTTAAGAATACACAAAACATGATAACGTGGTATGGTATGGTATGTTTTTCACACTCGAAGGCTCATATAACTTTCAAAAAATAAACTATTACTTTCATTTCACATCTCATGACCCTGACCTGTGACCCGGATGTTCCTCATCTGCCTGGAGGAATTCTTGCTACACTAGATGAACTGTTCCTCATTTGCCTGGAGGAACTCTCTCTACACTAGACGAGCCACCTCCCTCGTCCTGAGTAGTTTTGTCTTCACAGTCCAAATGGATGCGTGCCAGTCCTGGATCATCTGCAGTCTGTCCGTCCATGGGAGCAGGATCTCTCCTTCACTGTGGTTCTCCTCGAGGTTTCTACTTTTTCCCACAGGGTTCTTTTAACTTTTTCCTCGCCGAGTTATCCATTTGCTAAATCCTCTTGAACATTGTTTATTTAATCTGCTTAAGCTGGTTTCTGACAGTATGTATTGGGTAAAAGAGTTTAATGTCCGATCTCATGGTTGAAAATTGCACCAGTTCATACCGCTTGTGGTCGAGTGGATAGCACATATGCCAGTTGTTCGGGGCAGGCTGCAGGGTTGTGGGTTTGAATCTGGCTTGGACCATTCACTGCATGTGATTCCCCAGTCTTGTCTCCATTTCACGCTACAATGTCCTGTCAAAGAAAGCCTACGGGCCAAAAAAAAAGGGGCTTAATTTATTGGTAAATCTTTGCAAAAGTTGCTGTAAAGCACTATCTTAACTACTGCCAATGGTTTCTGCTACAGACTTTGGAAGTGTGCCTTTTTCAATGATTGAGAAGGGACATGTCCGCACTGAAGGATTTACCTGAGATTAGAGATAGTGAAATACTCTTGGCTAACGCAACACCGTTGACGCTTTCTTTAAATGTACTTCTTGAAGACTTTTGACGTTTTTAAGGAATATTTTTCAATAAATTACAGTATCAACAATACCTTGCCATTTAGGATAATGCTTTTTTTCACAAGACAAGAACTATTACAATGTTTATATTGTTATAATGTGCTTTGTCTGCTCTAGGGTACACCTGAGCAGTCCGGTCCATGTGCTGCCTGATCCAGTCCGGTGGATGCTGTGAAGAAAGTGATTTTAATTAAAGATAAGTTGCTCAGTGTGCAGCTGTACTGAGCCTGTTAATCTGAATCCAATAGGCTGGATGTAGCAGCTACAAGGCCCTTGTAAAGCACAGGCTCTATTGAAGCCCACTGCATTTCATTTGGCCCACAATCAATGCAGATTGACACCACTTAACATGCAAATGGTGCTAGGGTCACACAGCGGCTTCCTGCCCGTTGGCGGTGGTCCAACATCCACAGCCTTATGTCCCGTCTCACCTGTTACCACTGTGTCCCTGTGTTTGTGTATGTTTCTCATCTGCTCTGCTTTTCTTTTGTCCCCTCACCCCTCCTCCCTTTTCCATCACACTCCTCCCTGCTGTTGTAAAAATCATATTCAGGATATTCGTCCATTTAAAGATATGAGAAAATAAAAGACTATTGATTGTTTGATAAAGTGCCGGTGCTGGTAACAGAATGTGGCCCCGTGCTGTGTTAGCGCCTGGTCTGCTGCAGGCTGTGTACGGGAGCTGCACTGGATCAATACGCTGTGTTAGTGTGTGTCGGCCCTTAGCCATCCTTCCAATTACACATTTCCAGCAGCGCAGCAAGCACAGTGCTTTGTTAACACCTTAATGGATCAGCTGTGGAAGTGTCCGCACACAAGCACACGGGGAACACACAGCGCTGCATACGGCTCTACAAGGTAAGCATTCTCAAATTGATTTGTTAAACAGCGTTTTGAGGCAGCCACTCCGTGCACTTGTGTAATTACTGTGCTGGATCTGAGTGTGTCTGTGGATAATTTCATACTGCTGCTAACAATTTCCAGATGAAGGAAGCTCCGTGTGTCTGATTATTGGAGAAAAGAGCGTTTCATTAGGAATCGACCGCACGTCAGCTCCTGCACACTCCTCCCCAGACTCCTTTTCACCAACAGATTTCTATTTCAGAGCAAAGCAGAGTTTATTCCTTTCACACTAAATCTAATCTGTAAACACAAAGTCAGGTGTTCTTTTAGCGCTGTACTTTACCTGTCCACTAGATAACAGCATTACAGGTAAAGGGCCCTGACTTTCACCGGTTTGGGATTAGATTTTACAGTGATAAATTCACAATAAGTATATTTGTTTATGACAGTTCCTTTTTTATTATTCTCAAATTCTCAATAATATATATATATATATATATTATTGAGAATATATATATATATATATATATATATATATATATATATATATATATATATATATATATATATATATATATACACATATATATATATTTTTTTTTTTTCTTTTTTTTTTTTTTTCTGTGGCAATAGATAGGTATAGGAAGTTCACAACATTTGAATTTCCATTTCCAAGTTGGCTCTTGACTACCAAATCAAACCATATCTGTAAATGGCACATTGTTTGTTCAGAGTCCTCCAAGAGGAGAATAATGATGATGATACCATATTGTTGAGATCCGGCCCCTCCTTAGTGGTGGAGGATTCTTCAGCATGTGCAGTGGGCAGTGGTCACCTGCAGACAGCGGCTCACAGACAGAACAGAGATGAGGTGCTCTGATACACCAGGCCTTAGGCAGTGTCTGTGTGGATGATATATACAGCCTATATACTCCCGTCCGTGTTATGAATGGCTCCATGTCTGCCTTATATATGTTTAGCTTGTGTGTCCATGTTTTTATCTGACCTGCGCGCACCTCCCTGGACATACCGCTGACTGTGTGTGTTTAAAGTCAGGGAAAGACAGCGGCCTAAAGGATGAAATTGAAGAGATTAGCATGGTCTTCTCTGCTTTTGATTAGTTGTGACTGGAAATCTGGCTGAGCCACAAGGGGCCCCTCAGCACGCGGCATTCCTCCTCTCCTCTGCCATGCCTTTCGCGCTACGCCAGAAATTGAATTGATATTTTGTAAACCTGATTTGTGGATAACGCGATGTGACAGCGACAAATGCCTGGCTGAGAATGGTTTTCAAAGCCAGTCCAAATGAAAGTTATTACAGGGTAAATGCACATTTCTTTGTCTCAGCAGCAGCGGCAGCCCCTCCTGGCCCCGTGTATGACTTTATATGGGTTGAATATGGATCCATTTCCTGGGTAATTGAATTGATACTGTCATGCACGGGGGCAGTGCCACATTGCTCTGCAGGGCGGATGGACTGCCTGATTGAATTGGATAGAGGGTATGTGTGTGTGTGTGTCTTGGGCTTGTCAGAGAGCAGTCATAAGATAGACACACCTCAGTGTCCTCCTGATTACTGCCGTACAGCCAATTGTCTCTTCAATAATCCAGCACAAGGCCGCACACGCTCGTGGCGCCCGCGCACTTCCAAAGGATACGGGTCAGCCAGCACCAAAGCCATTTCCAATTCCAGCCCGCCGAGCCGCTGCAGATCTGCTACATATTAATTTTGTCCCGGCTGAGATTTGCTCCCATTCAGTTAGAGCCGATTGATGAGAGAGCAGAGAGGATCGGACGGCTGCTCATTGGCTCTCCTCACCTCTGATTAGAAACACCAGCTCTGTCAGTGCACCATTAGGAGGGAGGGGTGAGGAAGGAGATGTGGTGAGAAGACAAGCAAAAAGAGGATGAGAAAGAAATGTGGAAGAGAAAATTGTGAAGAGTAAAAAGGAGTGGAAAATACTTTTATACTATTTTCAAAATTAGTGAGTAAGTGTTTGGTTGTTCAGTATCTGGGATCACTGCATGGACAAACTGTATTATGTTATCTGACCCCAGACACATAAATAATTCCTAAAAGGTCTAATGTATGGTAAATCATCTTAAACTTCCACAGGTTTAGAATTAGAGTTAAGTGTTCTTGGATTGATCTGCTCCAAAAAATCTGCTCAGTTAAAGAAGAAGTAAATTCTATTAAACAACACTTGATTGAGAGTAGGTTTTATACATGTGTACACATTGTCCACTGGACAGATAATGCCATTTACAGTTGCCAGTGGCTGTCTTTAGCGTCAGCAGATGCAGTCAGCATTTTGCTCAAGTTGAACACACCATTACCTCTTATCAGCTAAACGCTGGAAGCTTTAACTTAAACTGTTCTTTCCATCTAATCGTCTCTACCTTTAGGCTTTAATTGTGCCGTTGAGCTAATCGTGTGGCTGTAATAAGAGCTGTGTATGTGGAAATGAGCTTCTAATGGTATAAAAACTTAACGATGGTTATCTTCATGGTCTTCCATTCTGTGCTTTTTTTTCTTTGATCCTTTGATTTCTGTTGATCTCATCTCTCTCTCTCTCTCTCGCTCTCTCTCTCGCTCTCTCTCGTTAAAGGGTTTCCCATTAACACAGTGCTTAGGTGGACTTATTAAGTTCACTTAACAGTTAATGCTCCATTCAGACTGTAAGAGCCTCTAAAGGTCCCAGTAATGTGAGATGATATCAGGGATATCATTAGCTATGATCAGCACCATTTGAACTTTCCTTAATACTTTGGTTTGACAAATGGTCTGTTGTAAAATAAAATGTAACAATCCTTTTGGCAAAATGTGAACCAAAAATACATAATGCACAGGACTTGCAAAAGAATCCACATCTTCATAAGGGACCTTCTAAGAACGAATGCAGTCCGTGGAGGTTTTCTAAATCCCAAGGGGAATAAATCTTCAGCTAACTATATTAACCTTCTGAAATCAAATAAGGAAATCAAAATTATAAAAATTAATACAATAACAATCGCACATCCACAACTGGTGTAATTATTTAGTGAAACATGAAATCAATCAAAGCTGTGTGCTGAACTCCCCAGGGTTGGCCTGTGTCCCTTCCTCACCTCCTGCTAGTTCTCTCATGGATCACAGCATAATTAAAGAACGCAGCTAGGAGATCCAATTTAAGATTAGTGTCTATGAAGAATGTGTGGTGCACATGTTCTCTTCCCCGGTAACAGGCACAGAACGCCTATAATACAATCTGTGGATGGGTAATAAACTGGACATTTCAACATAGCACACTGGGGCTTCATTAAAATCATATCAGTTGGCTTTGTTTTAGAAAATAAAAATAATGTACAATTTTAATGTACAACATTCTAAAACATTGTTTTATGTATACATGTAAAAGAATATACTTGACCAATTACCAATCAAACTTTATTTATTTATAAACTGAACAATTATGTTGTTGTTTTTTAACTGCAATTCAAAATCTTATATTTACTTATTTGAGAGAAGAGTATCTGTGTTATGAGTGGATGTGAGGGCTTTGGGTTGCAGTGCATTATTCTACTATTCTTATGATTTTTATTCTTTCACCTCCCACACACTCTAAACCAAGAACCAATGAACATGTGAAAATTGTGAAAATATTTGCTCATGTACTTCTCAACCATTACTTGACATTTGGGACTTGGAATTTGAAAGTGCACATATAGTGACCGACCTGACAAAAACAAAGCATTTATTAGTCCATGATGATCCTGCTGGACCTAACAGTGAACAGCACCCTCTCACACAGGGGCTGACTGTAAATGCTTCATTTGATCAATCAATCCTCAGAACAGTAACACAATGTTGGCCCAATGGACTGAGAACACCGCTATATCTGTGCCGCTCTGCTCTCTCTGTCAAACAACTCTGTGCAATCACTTGAGTTCATTTGAGAACTCGCCCGTCTCCCTCTCAAGCTGCTTCTCACTTACACAAAGTCCTCCCGTATAGCCGCTCTAGCTCCATTTCACTGGAGAAAAAAACTCAACCTTCACTTCAAAAAGTCCACTTCAATCAGCACAGAATAATACAAAGGGCTCTCAGATTACAGCGGCCCTGCTGTACTTTAAATCCTGTAATACAAAACGAAATGAAATCCATTTTTTGCTCCGATGATCTTTCTTGGCAATGTTCAACATGGTCAGAGGGAGAAAGAGAGAGAGAGAGGGAGAGAGAGAGAGAGAGAGAGAGAGAGAGAGAGAGAGAGAGAGAGAGAGTGGTCATCTGTCTACCACAGTTACTGTGCCACCCGCCATCACCCACATGCGCGCACCCACACACATATCCACCCTGCGCACATGACCCTTGTGGAAAAATGAGCTGCTAAAAAACCCCAGAGAGAGGAATGAGAGGCCGTTTTTCCATTTGTAGCAGCATGATAGCACAAAGGAAAAAGACAAAACATTATTTGAAGATAGAAGATACACACGGCTGTGATAAGGGAGAGGAAGGGTGTGTGTGTGCTGTGGACTAAGTTCAGCGCTAGATGGAGGCCACACGCAGCGGTTCCCTGCCGCTGCACCCCCTGATGCCTTATGGGATTGTAATAATTCATGGAGTTAGCCCACTGCTTGCTGGACCAGACAAATGGAATTATGGTGGCCAGAGGAGATGGATGCATACACGTGTGTTTGTGTTTGGGTGTCTTGGGATACATGGCCACTGTGAGAGAAATGGCTACTGTGGCCCATAACCATGAGCTGGTTGTACTCTGTGATCTTGACACTGGTAAAGCATGTTGAACTTCAAAGCCCTTGAGCCAACATGACTCTGAAATATGGTGTTTCAAAAGGCAAATACAAACAAGTAAAATCCATAAGTATATAGAAGAAACGGAATCAGTTGCTTTAATTGCATTTACTGAAATATTTTAAGATCACACTTGGCAGTGGCTCGAGCATTTTCCCGTAAACTCGAAGGTTTGCAGTTTGATGCCTGCTCAGATCAGTACGTACTGGCTATGTGTTCTTTAGTAAGAAACTTAACCCACCTGGCCATAATAAGTCAAATCAAAAAAACATATTACTATTACTTACTATTATACTATTATTACTAATTATTTTCTTTCATTTTATAATTATTTTTCCATCCATTCCTTTTTTTAATTACATAAAGCTGCACGCTGTAACTTTTTTAGGGAAATCCAAGATTGCAATAGTTTACTGTAAGAAAGAGAAAAAAAGGCAGATAACAGATGAGAATTAACAGCATAATCTAGTCTAATAGCCACAAATTAAACATAGACAAATCCAGTCATATCTATACAAAGAAAACAAAAATATATTTCACATACAGTTTACACCAATGATTCTTCTAAAGTCCTTGAAGTGTGAAATCCTGACGTGCAGCTCAGCACAGATAACATTCAGAGCCTTTCCTGTGGGATTAGGAACTAAATTTCTTTTGCCACTCCTCTAATTGCAGCTGGGAAAATCTATTATGGAGCATTTGGTGTGGAGCTCCAGCCACTGAAGCTCTCTGTCAATCAACCACACAGGCAACAATTGTGTGCAGTGTGCCACTTATTTCAAATGAAGGCATTTCTCCAGCTGACATCTGAGGAGAGCTTGATTATGGAGATGGAAAGTGGTCTGGACAAGACACAAACAACAACCACTGTCTGTGAACATACCACCTGACCAGCATTCTAGGAGGAATCAGTCACTCAAAAACATGTAATTTTCCACAAATGATTTGAAAGTAATAGACTGAATAAACAGAGGAGGCATCCCCCTATGCCAGCAAGTAAACCGCGTATGTCTAAAGGATTCACATTTAGGAAAAACTAGCACAACTTCAAGACAGTCTCACCTCAAATACCAATAGGCATTCGAGGTCTTGTCTTCAATGGCAAAAGATGACCTATGTCAGGGAATCACAGTTTCTACACTAATTGTCTTTCCGAGTGCCTGAAAAAGAAACTTGGAAAAAAAAGTTCCACATCTGTCCCAACAACACATTACATAAACCTTTCACCATCAATCTGATGACCTGATCACTGCACGTTATCAGCTTGTGTCCCAATCAGTCACATATATTTTCCAAATGTTTATAGACTAACAGATGTCAAGGGTGAGTATTCAGATTGACTCACTGTCACATCACCTCTTCTCCTCTTCACTCTCCTCTTACTCCCCTCTTTTCACTAATCTTCTCACTCTCCTTTCATCTCACTCTACACTTTTCACCTTTCATCTAACTCTCCTCTTTTCACTTGTCCTCTCATCTCACCTTTCATCTCACTCTCTTCTTGTCGCCTTTTATTTCACTCTCCTTTCATCTTTCACTCTCCTCATTTCACTTACCATCTCACTCTCCTCTCATCTCACTCTCTTCTTTTCACCTGTCATCTCACTCTCCTCTTTTCACCTGTCATCTCACTGTCCTTTCATCTCACCCCCCTCTTTTCACCTTTTATCTCACCCCCCTCTTTCCACTTGTCCTCTCACTCTCCTCTTCTCACTTGTCCTCTCACTCTCATCGTATCACCTTTCATCTCGTTCTCCTCTTTTCGCCTGTCATCTCACTCTTCTCCTCTCACTTTTCCGGTCTCACCTGTTCATTCTCTTCCCCTCCTCCCCCCCTCCTCCCCCTGTCTCTCCATTCATCAGTATTTCAGCTCGGGGTCTGATACCATCGTTGCTTTAGTGCAGCTCTGCTCTGACAGTCTGTCTGTCTTCTCTGCGAGCTTTAAACACACTAAATCAAGGCCTGAAAGAAATAGATATTTTGCTTGTGCGATAAGCCCATTTCCTGGCGAGTATTCATTGAAATGATATAATAACTGACATGGATAGCAGCATGGCGGAGGAGAGCGCCAGAGAGAGCCAACAGAGATAAATACGGTATTTGCAAGTTTCCTTTTGTCGAGAGGAGGCGCCCCTTTTTGTGCCGGCGCAGAACGGGCTGAAGGATCTAAACGTTGACAGGGGAGCTGGTAAATTGAATGCCATGAGCCGTCTGAGCCGCTCTGTCTCTAAAAAGAAATTCAATTAAAGTGTATTGCAGGCTTGTGAATGTGGCAGAGCGCGGCCTCCCAGTGCCTGATAAGAGCTGCTCCTGTGCCGTATAGCCCAGCCAGGATCGCTCGGTGCTAAACGTGTAATCCCCCGCAGTCGAACAATATGGGCCCCAGTCGGATTCAATACAGCGCCAGCCAATTCCCCACATTAAATCAAACGGTTGGGATGGGGGGCAGTGGGGGGATCCAAGCACCCAGCAGCAACGCACTTCCTCCAGCTTAGGGGATCACACACACAGCCGTCCACACAGAGCTGCGCTGACAATGAGTGCTGCTATCTTACACACACACACACACACGCACACACACATTGTGTAAAAGCTCCCCTGGGAAGTGATTTCGGCTCTTTCAGTGTTAAGTACCTGCCCCACTCTGGCTAATACCACACTAATACAGGACTTATAGCTTGGTGTGTGCGGGTGTGTGTGAGAGAGGCACAGATAAAAAAGATGGGATTAAATGGCGCTCCTTGGATCAGGCGGCCGGCGCATACAGTTTGGTTCATGACCCGTTAAGCTCAGGGTCTGCACTGTGCCCACCACTCAAAGCTCCAAGCCAACCTCAGTCCAATTTAAAAGGCCTTCTTCAAAATAAGAGCAATGAACTGCTATGATCTACTGTGCACTCTGACACAATCAGTCATGACTGAAGATGGTGTAGAAGTATTTACCTGCCACACTACTGAACACCAGGGTGAAGAAAAAGAAAGTCAGGTATCTCAACACAAAACACACAGAAAGAGATTTGTAGTATCAAATTTTGGTGACAATCAATTGATTTGAAAAAGCAAAAGCGGTCCAATTAATGGTATGTAACAAGTATATGAAATTTCTGATGAAAAAAAGTACATTTTTTAACATAAAAACGCTTAATGATTTTGCTGTACATGGTGTTATCTCGTAACACTAAATGATAAGGCTAAACTGTTCTTATACGTGACGGTGAAAGGGGTTTGCACCAGTGACCAAGAAACACTGGATACATATGACAAACATTGTTCACATTTAGCCCTACATTGAAAAATATCAGTCTGTGAATAAAATTGTGAAATGTTGCTGCTTTTGTTACAACCTAAAAGTCACTGAAAGATCAAATTCAACATTTGTTTTGTTTGTCTATTTGCAAAAACACATTTTTACTCCTTTACTTTAATGTGCTTTAATGTGTTTAAAGTGCTTTTTACATTTTATTTTCAACCTCTGCTTATTTCCTAAGCCACTCTTTTGTTAAATACACCATTAGTCATCCCTATCCACCTCTAGAAACCAAAATGACACAAAACACACTTAATGTTATCATCTCATTTAGATCTTGCTTCATAATAACTAGTGTTTACCCATAACATGTCTACTCCCAGCCTAACGCACTTCTCCACACAAACACAACCACAGTCACATACACACACACAGCGTAAATGACTAATCGGTTGCCTGGGAATAAAGCTCATTAATTAATAACACCAGATACACAATACCACCACGCACACACCGTTGCCTCGTCCAATCTCCAATTATTAATTAGTGAAAGTGAAATCTATGAATTACTTGCTCCATTATGTACTTTAGCGGCTTTAATTTGCATCGCGGCCTGTTTCCACCCTGGCCGGCAGATTAAAGTGGCTATTTGAAATCAATTTCTCTAATAACAGATCTTAACGAGCTCATCAATTAAGGCTTAGTTAATGGCTTGTTATACCGGTCCCATGCAGGAGCGGGTGTCGGTAGGCGTACACGTTTAGCCCCCTGTCTCCACCATGTTACCGGCGCATATACATCAACGCGATTGGTCAGAGCTGCCGCGTGTCGATAGGTTCAACTTTAGTCAAAAAACCCTAATGGGATATTGGTTTGGAGGGTGAGAGGGCGTGTCCCGGCCTTCAAGAGCTTATTTGAAAGAGTCTTTATGCAAATGAGCTGGGTAATGGCTTCAAGCATAGAGGTTGTGATTTCCATAAGTTAGGCTGAGCAGTGGGGCATTTCCCGAGCACGCTGAAAGACCATTAGCACTCCTTCACACATATATATAAACAGTTGGGAGATGGTGACCTCTGTGCTGACCCCACACACCCGCCGCTAAATCTAAGTGTTATATATGCATGGCTTAGCTTAACTCCTCCAAGCCTGGGTGGTAATAAGCACTTCATTTGTTTAACCTCCGCCGCCGCTCACTCCCTCCGAGTCTCAGTCCTACAGTAGAGCTGTGGTAGAGCCATCACTCATAGCCGTGCTCATATCATTGATGTAAATTAGATTACCAGACACACCTGAAACCTTTGGCACCTGCGTAATGGTACAGACTGAGTTCTATCACAGTCTACACACCACTTTATTCAATTGTGTTTCTGTCATACTGTTTGGTGCATGTTGTCCTGGCATCAAATGAAATGAAATATCTGAATATTTGTATCTTATTTTGTGAGATCCATCCAGACTTCTCATTGGTGAATAATGTGTATCTATGTGTCAAACCTTTGGCAAAACACTTCACCCATTCTCTGCATGAATATAATGTGTGAGTGAATGATTGGTGGTGGTCAGAGGAGCCAATGGCAGCCTTTCTTCTTTCTGTCTACCACATGGCAGTTGTGGTGACAGGAGAAGCCTACCACAGCTGAAAGTGAAAGTATCAATTCATTAAACTGTGCTTTTGTTATTGTACACTAAGGGTCCTAGGTGGTGCTGAAATTTATAACTATCTATTTTGATTTAATTTTGCATTGAAAAGACAGTCAGTCAGTGGATCATACCAGTCTCTAGAAAACACAATAATTGATGATAATTTAATCATAAATCTCTTTGCAGATAAACATTTTACTTACACACACAAACGTAAACTGTTGTCTGCTGTCCATGGTGCTGAATCAATGCCAAATGCTGAGAATTCTATTTAATTTTCCCAGATTTACACTCAAGCTTACAACTATGTAATACTATGGAAAACACTCTAGGCAGGCGTTGGAACAGACATCTAAATAAGAAAATATACTCAAAATTGAACACTTTTCCCTGTAAGGTCATCTTTCAGTCTCTCCATCCTTTTTCCAGATGAAATTTCTCCAACTCTTCATCGTCTTGAGAAGTTGTTGAAGTGTGCTGAACCTAAAGAGTGTGAACACATCTCATTACTGCATGTTTAGCAGCAGCAGCATGTGATCCCTGTGAGCCCTGTCTCTCCTCTCATCAGCACCAGTTTATCAGCAAACTCGCACTTTAGTGATTGATACTGGGAGAACTAATTATGACACCTCAGTTCACTCATTAGGCTACATTGCTACAAATGATTAATTGATTTATCACATTTTCCCAAGGCTCCATTTATAATCGCATGCTGAAATGGGTTTGGATGAGGAAGGGGAGGAGGGAGGAAGCGAGAGTGTAAGGAGAGGACAAATAAGAGGAGGAGATGAAGGAGGCAAGCAGAGTATGATGGAGAGAGAGAGGGTCAGGGGCTGGCTGGGATTAGGAAGGGTTGAATAAAGGTTAAGGAATATTAATATACTAAAGCCTGGTGTACGAAAGTGTATTGATGAACTCCAACTCACAGTCGTTTGAATATCAGGGTAAGTTGATCAGATTTAAGGTTTGTAAAAATACAAAGAAGCAAAACTGGAACACGTATTATTATTACAATTTTAGGTGCACAATGCTTTTAATTCTACCTTGAAAACATGCTGTCAAAGTGGGCTTTCCTCTCTACAGATCCAACCTGTAACTTTCCCTAGTGGCATTACCTAAGTTTCTCCACGAAAAAAAAAAAAAAAGTATAATGTCAGAGGAATATTTCAGGCAAAGCAAAAACAAGCAAATGTTGTACACTCCACTTGAAAAGTTACACATTGTACCTTTATATTGTTTGATGTTAAAATGATCATCAGCTCATATTCTCAGCTCTCTGTTTAGATTCACGTTGAAATCTGTTCTCATTTGGTTGATTTGCTTCCAGCATTTACTCGAGCACCAGATGTTTTGTTTTTTTGTTGAACCCTACTTAAAGTCTTTTCCAGTAGAAACACTTTATCAACTACCTAAACTACATAAAATACTAAATTAGGTTTGATTTAAACAAAGTTTGACAAAACGTTATAGATAAAAGTTATATCGGATTCTATATGAAGACTTATATTTTCTAAATTCTAAAATGTTCTGCCCAATAGTCTCAATCATTCATTCAGTCAAATGGAATGTTCAAAGCCAGATTAAAAAAAAAAAAAAAAAAAAAAAGTTTAATGCTTTTAAATGATCAAAATGTTTTTGTATCACAGTGTTTCTTGACTAGGGGTACAGGGAACCCAAGAGGTAAGTGAGCAATTACCATGGGTACTTGGGGTAGATGACATGTACTTTAATATAAAAAGTGTCATTAGTTTTAAATTTAGGACTTTTTTGGAGTATCTTCAAAGTCAAATAAAGTCAATAAATATGATTAAACCCACAAACATTATGGTAATAATTGGCAATATGTGACTAGTCAACCCATTTATTTGCCTAAAACTCAAGCTAAGGGGTACTCTGAGTATGACATAAAGCATAGGGGGTACTTGAGACAAAAAAAAGTTTGGGAACCACTAGAAACATCCATTCTTAAACGACTTCATTTTTTGATTCAAATAACTGAAAGAAAAAAAGGAAAGAAAAAAAAAAGAAAAAAATAAAATTCTCTCATCTAGGAGCCTTTTAGAAGCCATGTTGAAGAGCTGGGAGCTGCATTTCTTTTCTCTGGCCACACAGAGTGGAGCAGATCACGGACGGACCAGGGCTGGGGTCAGGACAGTCAGTCTCACATCCATTTGGTGTGAACGGTCCATATCTGCAGCGGGCTCTTCTATCAGCTCCAGTGTAATGAGATGCTGAGGCTCGCCTGCCGAACAATAGCTGCTGTGTGTCGCTGCTTAGCCTGCTGCTCTCCACCTATTTGTCATAATCACAGCCAGTTTTCTCATTAGTGGAAACCATTAGCCCTTAAAGCTTTATCTGCTCCTTATCAGCCCCGCTGCAACCACACCACTGACTGCACACACACACACGCTCACACTTTTCACTATAAAAACTCCCCCCAAAAACAACCAGAGGAAAATACAATACATACAATACATATCAAATGCAAATATTCATCTATAGAGCTGCACTGACCACAGCGATTGCTCTCTCTCCAAACACAGTGGATTCGAATTTAAAATATGAATCCTCATTTTAGTCATGCAGAACAATATGTATCAAGTGTATTCAAGAGAACTTATTTCAATATTTTAAGCTGAAAAAATGGGTCCTCTCTCTTAAAGTTGTATTTTTCTGAGCAAAACAGGAGTTAGTGCCTATAGGCTAGAACCTTTTGGAAATTGCCTTGAAAAGTTTGTGCTAAAAGTTAATCGTTTCAACCAGTTTACGTGATATTGATTGGAAGAATTTCTATATGCGGGTTTCACCATTTTTGTCCATGAATATTGAGCTTGTGAGTCTAGTACTAAGCCTTTTGATACTAATTTTAACTTCTAGATTTTCAACTGCAGTCAACACATCCCATAAAACAGAGCAGTTAAGCCCACACATTTAGGTCCACCAGTGCCAGCGCTAGTTACGCAGCACACCCATCCTAATCTGGCTCTATTAGCACCGCCTGTCCCTCCCCAGCTCCAGAGACTTTGTTGGAGCTGTCAGGATGACCAATGACGTCGCACACCCCAGCCTGATTCATGACTGCGACCCCGAGATCACATCTGAAGGAAGAGTCCTGGCAAAACGACCAAACGCACCCCTTGCAACCCATTATAGTCTATTTATCTAGCTGGACATCTAATGGGGAGCGCTTCTTTTCCACTCCGACACAGCGATGGTATCATGGAAGGCTTGGTTAAGACTTGGGGACAGCTCGACTGGGGCTATCTGAGGGCGGTGCGGGTTAATAACTGCAGTTGCTGTTACTTTGTGAAAGCTATAAAAGGGATTAGACGTGAGTGATGGCTGGGGAGACTCCTCTGTTTTCAAATCAGGGCAGTCCAGTTGAAAGTGTTTAATCATAGGAACGACCATACACTTTAAAATCTGTTATCTCCAGCGGGCAGACAGGCTAACATCTGCATACAGTTACAGGGGCTGCATCTAACAGCTACAAGACAGCCATGACATGAGGCAAGGCTCTGGGGTCAGAGGTAATTTGTGCTGGAAGAAATGAAAACAATGTCACAATTTCAGAGAATTGAAAATTGTACCGCAATATTTTTGTTTGATTTTCTTTTATGCTTCCTACTCATCTTAGATTTGATGATTCAAGGGATGTTTTACTGTAAATTTAAATAAAATCAATTTATTTTGCGACAAATTTATGATATAATGCAAAAAAGTATATATTGAGATTGCCTGACAAATTTGACACATAATGCAGTAATAGTTAAGTTATCAGAAACTCTTATGAACATTTGTTGCTACAGTTTCGTACATTTCCTCTGAACTAGCCCTGTATTCACATGGCTTGGCATAATTACTTTCTATAGAGAGGTTTTGACTAGCTCTGGTCCCCTAGAACAGTTGGTCTTTGAGCTCTATGACTCGGTTGTGTTTCCATGCTCAGGTCGCAGCTCACAGGGGTCTGAACTATACTTTTTAATAATAAGGTCGATCTCAGTAATTCACAAAAAGACGTTTAGTAATTCCAAGTCTGTGGCGCTGTGAGGTGTGGCTAAAGCTAAGTAAACAATTAAACAAGAAACAACCAGTTTATCTTCTACATTGATTTCACTTCTCAGTACCTCGAGGTTGCATTTAACATTTCTTTATGTAATTAATTGGGTTTGGCTGATGTTAGACAGGAAACTAGTTTTGTTTTGCTAAGTTTGTCTCAAAATATAAGTTGTCATCACTGGAGATGTGGCAGTTTCTCATGAGATCAAGTCAGCGCTTGAGAAATGATCATCTTCTGTTAAAGCAGATATAAGTTATTATATCTCCTGACTCTGTGTTCTCTCACTTCGTGTTGACTGCTGTGGTATCCTTTGTATCTTAGCCGAGAGCTGAAGAGGCTCAGACCACTTAGCTAAATTTTAAAGAAGTTAATTGGACTGGTACTGCTCAGAAAGTGGACATTTTTGAACCGTACAGAACACGGCTCACCAGCTCAGTTGCAGTTCATCTTGAGAGAACTTTGATCATAGTACGTTTTTATTATATTTGTTCCTTGAGGTTGTTTTGGTGAGATGTCTTCTGAGATGTCCTCTACTACCCTACTTTGACAAAACCTTCTACGCTAAACTGAGTGATAGTGTAGCTAAAGTGGATTTATCGTATCAACCCAAAAACATCATATGCACAATGAACACTGCGCCTGTGGATGATTTCTTTTTGTTTTTCGAAGCTGTTAGTTCTGCTGGCCTGTGATGAGCCTGATTACTGGAGCTTATGTCATCTGTTACCAGCGCTCCTCTCCTCTCCATGTCATTAGGCCCGGAGCAGCCGCGCACTAAAACATGTAAAAGAGCTTCCCATTTGAGAGAGATTTGTTTGTGGCATTAATAGTCTTTAGTTTTCCGCATGGTTTGCTGGCAGCCACAGACATTAGAAAGAGAAGTGAGCTGCAACACATCTCCGCTCTCATCCTCTCATGCTCTGATCCAGGCCTCATCCGTCAAACAGAGGAGCGAGGGAGGAGGAGGAAGAAGAAGAGGGAACTTAAAACATTATGGAGAAATAATGTATCGTGTTATTTCCTCTGCATAGTGAAGATTTTATAGGTTTGTAGGCATAAAGCAAAGAGTAAAAGGTATATGTTGTTCACTGTAGAAAAGTACATTTGGTAAAACCTCTTGAAATAATTATTATATTCATCCAAATTATGGCAGGATTTATTCAGAAATAAGCAATTGATTAGTTGACTTTATTTAGTTTGAGTAAGAATGTGAAGAAAGTATCAAACACGCTTTGACACACTGTATTTAAATAGAACTTTTCGGGACATGCTTCTCAAAGTTTCAAATTTTGATTGATTCACGCATGTTTGATTGAGCCTGTATTGTCCTGTAACTGAAGCTCGAGTGCTCAGAAAATTCCTGTTTTCACCTACCCCCTATCCCCGCCCACATTTATGCACTTAACTGTGGATATTTGAGTTATACAAAAAGTTTAAGAACATCATGTAGTCACTTTTCAATATAAATGACAATCTGCTGCTTGTTTCTGTCACTATGAAGAGGCAGGGCTTATCATTTCTGCAGTTATGAATACAAAGTCAGTAAACTCCAAGCCATTTTAGGTTATTTTTTAATGTACAAAGAACAAACTATAAAATGACAATCTACTGTTATAGATGTTATAGATTAATACAAAGAACCTGGAAAAAAGCGTAGTCTCCTTTAAAGCAGTATAATCAAACAAATTATACAAGAAAATAAAAACAGTGAGTGGAGATTTTGATTTGCCACTTGCAATTTTGAAACTTTAAGCGGTTCGGTAAAGATAGCAACAGTCACAAAACTTTAAACAGAAGTGTCATGTCAGTTATGTTGTTGGAAAATTACATTTAAAGAGATTTAACTTAAAATTGTATTTCAAACACCAATTACATTATTTGCTACAAAGGCTCTCTTGTGCTGTTAGTGGCCGTTGTGCACTAATGTGAAAAGTAGCAGTTGTAATTGAGGCTATAAGTGATATTAGAGCTAGAACATTGTGATATTGTATGTAATTACCACAACCTTAGTTCTCTGTCCAGCTCCTGTCTGCACCCCTCCCTCCCCTGTGCCCCCTCCCCTGCCCCCCCACAGTTAATCACAGTTGTTCCCCGCAAAAGGAGGCCCGTTAACGGCTTGGTGCGTCAGGAATGGTCTCGCGCTCCTCCGCTAATCGGACCGTTACGACTGAGAAGCTTTGCATTATGCAAATCACTGGCCGGGAACAGGTGACATTTGTAGGGGAGCGGGGCGACAGGGCGATGGAGTCTGGCTGATTTAGACATTAGTCCCTGTCAGCAGCAACACACTCATCTGCATATGCACACACACTGTACACACGGGCCGCGCGGAAGGCCTCAATTACTCCAGCTATTCTTTTGTTTCTCTAATCTGTATTTAACTGCAATTTTAAATACAATGGGAGCAAAAATGTATACAAATGGCTTTTCAATGCACAGCGCTTTCATGATTACTTCCTTTAGCTCACCTTCATTATTGTGTTTGAGTAAGTTTAAATCCGGGTGCCTTCTCAGCAAATGCACCCAAGTCGAAGTGTCCTGGCCAAAGTTAAAGACTGTGGAGTGAGAAGTTCAAATGTGTATTAGTGTATTCCATTTAAAAACACTGACATTTGGCTGCCTTTTATGTCCATGCAAATGTGCCATTTTATACTGGCTCAAACACTAATGGTACAGTCCGAAATACAACTGGACTAACTGTGGTCTAGAGAATGTGAAGTGAATTTGCCTGTGAAACTGCCACGTCTGAGCTGAAGTGTGGATGCACAGCCACTCTCAAGACTCGCCGTGGTCTACGCCTACGGCAATTAGAACAAATTGTTTAAAACAAAAAAAACTAAACCTCATATTGAAGCCCCCAAAAAGCATCCCATAATGTACCATTGCTCTATTTATAATTTACCACCTCAAAATGGCCGTCAACCCACAAAAAAATAATTTAGAATGACTCTTTGGCAAGACTCTGCTATTTTTTTAGTTTTTGTTTTCATTTAGTTTATATTTGACCCCCTTTTTAAATCAAAGATATGCTGTGAACAATAAGCTTTCGTTAAATAGCACTTTACATAGATAAATAACACAATTGCTTTACAGAGAGCAGGTAAATTACACAACATTTTATGGAAAGAGTTAATTAATTTTTTTTCCTTCTTCTGTTTTGTGATAATTTTGTTATTAGGGTTTGTTTTTTGTGTTATATGTAGAACATGTATACAAACCAAATGAGGAAAAACAGAGTCACAAAAATCACCTCAAAAATGTATGTTGATTAATATATTGAAATATGAGCAAATTTGTAGTTTTACTTAGAGAGTGTATTTGTGTTGGTAAGATACATATTATATAATTTGAAAGCCACAAATTGAGATTATACTTTCATACAAGTTTGGGGACTTCTCAGGTTGGTGAACCTGCAGTTTCTTATAACTTTTTTCTTATTGTGCCGCTGTCTCCATCAGTTCAGTGCATATCTCCTTCTCAGACACAGTGAAATGTATTCATCTTGCAGAGGCCATAATGAGAAGCCATTATGAATGCTAACCAGATCTTTTAACCAATGACTGACTGACACTGGCTCATACACGACCAATGAGCTGTGATCTGGCGGGCCCAGTGCAATAACATGTAAAGTGTACTAATCTACAGTGTGTCTGCCTGAGCGCGCAGTGAGCACACAGGCATAATCACTTTATCAGCGCCCGCATAAAAGCCAGTGAATATGAAGAGGAGGAGACACTGACAGAGGACGAGCAAATTAAGAAAAGGAAGGGAGGGATCAGAGGAGGGATGGGGAAGTGGAGCAGGACCGGGACAGCCACATATCATTTCAAGATGGCATTTTGTATATTTTAAGTTTAGTTTTGTGTTTTTAGAACTTGTTCAATAAAACCAGACGAAAATGGTCATATGGCAGTGGCCGTACCTACTTGCCAATGATCTTGGACGCTATGCAGGTCAGGGCCTGGTCAGCACTTGGATGGGAGACCGTGGAACACCAGGCGCCACAGTGAGGCGACTGGAGGAGGAAATGTTGTGTCCTTAGGCAAGACACTTCACCCACATTGCCAAGTATGAAAGTGGTGTGTGTGTGACTGATTGGTGGTGCTCGGAGGGGCCAAGGCGCACACTGGGGCAACTGTGGCTACATAAATGGTTTACCACCACCGAGTGTGGAGTGAACGAGTAATGACAACAGTGTAGCGCTTTGAGAGACTTCGACATGTCTGTAAAGCGCATAACAAGTGTAAGGGATCATTATTATTATTATTATAAAATGTTTGTTGGGTTAAATTACAACTTGATTGTAAGCGTTTTTTGAATTAATTTCATTCTTAGTTGTACGGAAAAACATGCCAGTTCAAATTGATTTTTATTTGATAGGCCTATCCAAAGCTAAACCTGACTGTCCAGGGATCTCATTTACAAAACTTTACGTGGAGTTAAAGTGGGCAGACAAAACAGACTTGTTGATTTAAGTGAGAATCTCTTCTCTTTGACCTCAGATCGCCATCTGACTCATATCAGAGTACCATATCAAGTGTTTTGGGACCGGAGCAAATATTTTAAAGTTAAGATGCCTTTTTAAAGATCACAAACATGGAGAATCAATTACACAACATTTTCACACAGAATGCACAAACGCTTTATAAATAGGAGCCCAATGTTTTGTTTCGTTTTGTCTTTTCTTTATTTGATAGGGACCATGTAAATAAATGTAAACATGTAAATCACAGTGTAAATACCAGATTATCAAAGATGCTAATTTCCATGTTGCTCCTATCAAGTTACACAGAAGACAAATACAATACAGTTCAATAAAGACAGCACAGGACAATAAAAGGCTAGTTAAAGCGCTTATGGACTTGGTTTCCCTTCACCCACAGTTTAAGACGGCGTGTGAAAGTGGACCGTGATGGACATTTTCTTATTGAAAGAGGAAGACTATTGTGTTTAGTCCCTAATAGAGAGCACAGTCTGTTTGGATGTGTTTTCAAATTGAACATAATTATCAAAACCGAGTAAACTAAAGTTATCTAAGAAAAAAATACAGTGGTGAAATTAGTTAGGGTTTTTATCTACGATTTCTACAGTGTGTTGCACAGTGCCCTTTGAAAACCTGCAGAGAGGCTTTGAAAAAGTCCAATTTTACAACTGATTACGATTGTGCAATGGTCACTTTGGTCAACTCTACATCTAAAGCAACACAATAGCAGTCAACTTGAACAAGGTTTTTAGAGCGAATATGTTTTTCCACTCATCCAAGTAGCTTCTTCAGTTGAGCGGTGTTCAAATACAATGTTCTTACTAATTTCTTCTTACCGATACAGACTCGGGCATGTGTTTTTGGTTCATTCTGCACACAACTGTCAGAAGTCATATTCAATTAACCCTTGGAATTGCAACTTTTTTATAAAACAACAAATAAACACAATGCAAATTTGGGTATATAATCAAACAGTAGATATTTTAATGAGTCAATGTTTGTGAAAATACATGCAATAAGCCTAAAACCAATCAACAACTGAATAACCTAGAGATAGATTTATCAAAACTGAAGCACAGACTTATTGAAATGACCATCTTATTAGTCAGTACGAGTCTATAGGGCAATCCAACAGCCTGATTGTGCCCGGTGTTAATTAGCAGTGGCACATCGCGGCTCTTCTCTTGTCTCAGTGTGTCTCGCTAATTCAGCCTCTCGTTAACAACGCTTATACAGCCAATTACCATAAATCCCTGTTAGCCGCGGCAATTAACAGTAACGAGGCAGCGCTGCATGTGTTTCTACTGTTGTAATTAAGCCAGTGTGTTGTTAATTAGCAAAATGTGAGTGGGAGGTTTTATGCTCGTTAGTATAGCCATTTCATTCAATTAGTAGCGTCATTAACGAGGTGTCTCTGTTCGAACAAAGTTAATGCCGGGAGGAGGCAGACACCGGGCGATTAGCCTAGACAAACATGATGAGGAGCGTGGCACTGAGCCCAGCCGCCGCCGTATATGGAGATGGGCCTTTTGTGTGGGAGGCAGAGGTGAGGAGACGCCGTGTGCTGGAATCTGCTGCAGGTGGGAGCTGGGCTGCTGTTTCATTACCCAAGAGTGAGGGAAGAGCGCAATGGTGAAGCTATTTCGATACAGGAGGTGGACTGAAGTGTTAAACTTTTGGAGCCCTGTGCAAGTTCAGCCCAGTGTTTTTCAACTTTTTTGGAACCGCAGCACTTTTTTCTGTGACAGGATTCTGCGACACGTCACCTGTTAAAATTTCCTGTAAAGTCCTTGAGAGACTAAATACAATTACGCATGACAACTGAGGGCCCGTCACCCCTTTAAAAAAGAGGAAAACCATTGTTCACATATTAGCCGAGTTGTTAACAAATAAAACTAGTGATTGTAATTTGAAGATAGTGTATTTTTTTGTTTGTTAAATTGGTCTGGTAGTTATTGCATCATAATATAAGCCAGCAGCTACACAAGATGTCCATAAATTAGCGAGTTATTGCTAGGTGTATGTAGAAAACATAGGGAAGAAATTTGGCAAAAATTAGTGAAAAATAACAATAATAACCAAATTTACTGGGGTAAATAAATCATATACACAATTATGTATTTGAGGCCCACTAAAAAGGTCTACCTGAGGCCCCTGCCCTCCTGGTTGTGTCATTTAACACAGAGCTGCCGATCTCAACAGCAAATCAGACCACGGGCACGTTTTCAAATTATGCAAATAAAATATAAATAAATAAAATATAAATAAATAAACCTACTTTAAATCATATTTTAGCTACACAAATTTTTTCACGTTCTCCACTTAAGTGAACGGAATTCCCACTCATCTTATTTTTAAATGTTTCCTTTCAACATTTTTGAAGTCTGTGTGAGATACTGCTGTTGTTGTATTGCGCTTTACAATAATAAATTGAAACTTTCAAATCAACATGTTTTCCCATTGTTGCCAATCCAGTTTAACAAAGAATTTTCAAAAAGGCTATTCAATAAAATATCCATAAATTATCTATATTGTTTTATAATTCGATATATGTTTTGTTTTTGTCTTTTTTACTTTACCTCAAATATAAATAGTCAGTTTAATTAAGTGTTTTTCAACAGAGAAGACACCATTGTCAAATTGTTTCAAACAATTGATATCAGCATTTACCTCATGAACCTCAAGTTAAAGTTAAATACAGTTTATATACTTTTAGATATTTGGGTTTTTTCCCCCCTTTTTCCTTGCCACATTCCTTGGCAACCAGTGTGCACCACCGTGCAGCAAAAAATGCCTTTGAACACTCTCTTAAAATGAAAAATGTTCATAGAGTGTTTGGAGTTGTGAGCTGTGACAGAAGATGAACCTGTCGGACTCTCTGGTCTCTGCTCCTCACCAGCTTTAGCTGCTTCTAATTCTCCACAAGGCTCTCGTCCCATCTCCCTCTGTCCTCCGATAAGAGCCTGTTCTCCCTGACACCTCCGTCTAACTCCATTACAGCTAATAGAGAGAGGCCATCTTGCTGCTGACACTCACATCCACTGAGGGTGCCAGGGGACCCCAGTGCATGATGGGAAATAAAACACTGTGTGGATATCTACAGGCCAGAGGAGCATGGTCCCATTTTGAACAGATGTTTGAGCACATGTGGAGCTGCGCACACTCTTCTGTCCCATCACAATGGACCTATTATTACATGAAGAGCTGTGTGAAGTGTTGACACTGAAAAAAGATGAACACATATAGCCAGATGGGAAAGTACATGTAATAGGGCAGCAGTTTTTGTGGGTGTCACAGCTTGTTCAAATGGCATACTATTGTAGTGTAGTCACAAATCTAGGTAAAGCTCATGGAGTACAAAGTGTAGCACATAATGCAAGACATTTCCAATCTGGAGAGCTGAGGTCGTTTTCAAATATTAGCAGTAGTAATGCATTAGTCTGTACCAAACAAAACTAATTATGAGTCGAATAAAGTCCAGTAAAAGCACATCATTTATTCCTTTTCTGTGAATTTAAGTGTTTTGTTTAGTGTTTTTGCCTAATCTGACTTAAAACTGCAGAACTGATAAGCGAATTGACAATTCACCGGAGCAAGCAGATTTTCGTTTATATGCTTTTATTGTTATAAAATGGCGGTACAATATTTTGCAACCCTACCTCTGACCTGGAATCAGATTTTTATTTTATTTTTTATACTTGCAAGTAACAGAGCAGTGGGCGGAGATAGGGGGTAGGTGTACCATGGTTTAAAGCTCATAAATTTTATTTTAAATTTTGATTTAAAAAAATTTTTGTTTGTTGTTTTGTAAAAGTTTTAACCATGTTCTAATATTGTTCCGTCCTCAAAAACATAACTGGAGTTGCATTTAGCTTCATTCATGATAGATTGATGAATCCTGGGTAAAAAGTCCACTGCCCTCCGACCGTCAAAAACCCTCCATTGTGAATTCTCTCGATGATTGATGTTTTCTCGATAAGTGAGGTGGCTAAGAGAATCTTCTACGCTGTTTTTAAGTCCATAATTCCTTGCCAAACTCGTTCTGAACATTTCATGATCTTTTAGCATTAGCATTTCTCCACAAACTCTTGTGTAAGGCTAAGCAGCCAGTAGATGGCGCCAAAACTCAGTAGGTGCCATAGGAAACAGTAGAGATACAGATGTTCATTATGTTTTTTTAATAAACTTTTTTTTTTTGTTCTAAAACATCAGATGCCAGACTCAAGGTACTCAAGAGCATGTTTAAAGGCGATACAAATTAATGCATAGGTCCAGGTTTTTAGGTCCTGGTTGGGCTTTGCACCCACAGAAAACATGGTACATCCCAAGTCGAATTCTTTCAAGATATATAGGTTACACACAGCGCCCTATGTGACCAGAACCCCCCGTCAGTGTCTGCCATGACAGGGTGATTACAAATGGGGAAGGGGGTGTGGAGTGGGGCGGGGGAGGGGGGGCAGTGCGGTCAAATGGCCCAACAATAGACTGTGAGTTTGCGTTATGCTTCAATACTGTGTGTGTGTGTTGTGGGGTATATCAAAGTATTGGCCGCTGATAAATGGCTGCCTCTTTAGGGAACTTATCACTTTAAGTGTTGCCACAGTGAGGGATGACATCATTTGGATCCCCCCGGCTAACTGGCTGCCATGACGACACCTCACCAACCTATCCATTTACCAGATAGCCCGATAGTGTCCGCCGTCCGCACACACAACCGAGCGCGCAGGTAATAGCAGGCTGTGTGGAAATTACAGCCACGTGCAGTCTATGGCACCATCTTCCTGATAACACACCCACTGGAGAGGAAGCCCCGCCTCCTCGCCGTGTCTTATCACAGAGTAGCAGGGGGGAGAGCATTGAGGGGGAAAAATTAGGTATTGATCAAATTAGCAGTTTTTAAAGCGCCCCTATGGATATGTTAGCGGAGGGTGGAGGGCTGTAATGAACCCATCACACGACAAGATGAGAACGACAACTTGACCAGCCAAAAAACACAAACAAGCAAACAAACAAACAATGAACACTCACAATAAAGCATGTTTTAAAGGCAACCCCCAAACAGCCAATGACAAAGGGCTTTCTTAACATGCAGTTATCATTTGACATAGACTTAGCGGAAAGAGTTAAAGAGCTCTTCCTGCAGCTGTTGATGCTATTGATACTCAAGGCTCGATAAGTCTTCATTTGCTCTGCTAATTGGCCCTGTCCAAATGAGAACTGCTACTGTTTAAAACCCACACACGACCACACAATATTACATAATCTTAAACAATTTCTATTTGTGTAACTATAGAAACATGATAATCAAATCACATAGTTCTAAACATGTATAACATGTATCCAACATTGTCATCCTATTTGGTCCACGTTTTTTTTTTTTTTTTAATTTGTCAATTTTCAAATGTATGCACCAAAGGTATCCATTTATTGCCCATGGTGGGAGTTTTGAGGCCCATATACATAATTCTGAAGTCAAATGGAATGCCAAAACAGTCCGCTGTGCTCAGTGCAATATTTCTGAACAATAGGACTAAAACAAATAGTTATGGTGTTGGCAAATACTCTTGTGCAATTATTTCCCTGTGAATAGTGCACACTTTGACATGGTCAAAGTAAAATTCAAATAAAAACAGGATACATTTTCCAACAGTTCTTTCAAAACTTGTGATTTTGTGGTTCTCCATTGGATGTACATTTATGTTCCCATTCTTGATCGGGAATTTTACATTTAGTCATTTTCAGTCAATTTGGTGGCATTACTAGATTTGGGGGATTGCTTATTTACTGTGTGTTTTATTTATATATTGCTAATGTTTTAACTGCATGTTCTTGTTGGGTTTATATAGATTATTTTAATAGAAAGTTACTTTTGACTGATGATTTAAAAATGGCAAAACCATCACTGGAGCCGGTCATTTTATGGAAACTATAAATATCCAGGTAGATTAATACATTTTTCATGTTACATTGTCATATTTCAATATTTTATGGAGTCCTTTTCCAAATGTCACACATCAAACCTAGTCTACCTTTTCCTTATCGTCATTTTATTTGCATAAATAAAGAAAGAAAAATTAAGACATAAGAAAGACTTGCACATGACATTGTCTTACACTATATATGACCTCTTCTCATAATGTTCTCTAATTCTGCAGCTGACGTCCCATAAAGCTGTGTTCACATTCACAGCCTACAGTCCACCATCTTACTGGCCATTTTTCACTCCTAAAACCACCTCCCTGGCCCTTGCACTAAACTAATAGTTATATGTGTCAGAATAAGTTAAAGAAATGCGTTTGTTAATGATGAGCTATATGTTCAACTTCTCCGGCCCATAATAGTGAATATTCAGTGCAGGAAACAAACACTACTCGACCCCACTGACCTCACATACAAAGCTGGCGCACACTCACAAGGGGAAACTTATTAGGTTATTATCTTTCCGCGTCATAAAATAGGAATAACTTAAAGTGCCGCCACAATTAATATCCCAACTATAAATCTGAATATTCCCCATGAATATTATTCTATATTACTGGCGCACACACAGCGATCAGCGGCGTGGTGCGAGAAGAGGGAGAATGATAAAGCCGTCAGAGAGCGTTCTGGATGAAGAGGTCCTTGGGTGGCGTGTCTCCCGGAGCATGTTGAGTGAGTGTGTCCGCCCTGCGAGATGCATGCATGGGCTCACACAGCGCTCTGTCAGTCTGTGTGTGTGGAGGGCCGTTCCCAGTCACATGTGCTGCTGGATGCACTGGTTAAATCAATGCTCAGTGTTACCTCTGAAGAGCCCAAACGCTCACTTGTCTGCTGTGACCTTGTGCAACTAAAGAGAAAAACAATGCTAGTAGAATTACTGGATTTTGCAGAAAAAGGTTATCTTTTAAAGATTATACATTTAAAGATCCAGTACCAGATTTTCACACTGTGAAACCGGAGGTAGGTATTTAAATGTGTCTAACAAGTTCCCAACTCTCACAAATCCTTTGGCACATCATTAAAGGCCCTGTACGTGATTTTTATTTTTTTGAAACGTGAAAAACAGAACTAGTTCATGTTAAAGTCTTTACATCAGTCACATGTATCAGTCACTTACCTAATACAGTCCCAGCATTATAAATATTCACCATCATAAATACTTTTCACAAGTCTCTGAGCCCAGAGCCCAGCACAGACCGTCCCGGAAAAGCTTACGACGATTAGCATGCTAAACGGCGCACTTTCTGCTTCTCTTGTTGGATAAAACGCTCTATAAATAGATGCAGAGTAAAAGTTGTGGTCTCATTTTCAGCCAAATAGATGCTTTTACAACACATCTGTGCTGGGGCAACACAGATTTTACTTTATTACATGCAAAAATATCAGGAACATGAACTAGTTCTGTTTTTCCCGTTTCACAACAGTAAAAATCAGGTACAGGCCCTTTAATATTTACACGCATTCATTTTAAGGTGCATGCATGCATTTAGAACAGATTTTTTCAGACAGCAAAGTGAAAATGGGGTGGTCCGCCCAAGCACAGCCAATAATTGCATAGCTTTCAGCTTTTACTTCCAGATTCATGATAAATAAAATGCTTTATTATTATCTCCAGACAACGTGTAGTGGTCTAATTTTGTCACAAAGTACTGCTTCACACAAAATTTACTATTGACCTTATTACGGAAGTTGTCGTGGATGCTGCCATCTTTTTTTCCGTTGTATTTTACATGGGGCAGACGAGCTCAACTGAAGGATATGAAAAAGCTACTCAGAGAGGTTAATTGTCGAAGGTAATTCAAATTGATAAGGGTCTTAAAAGGATTTGTAAACGACTAAAGTTAGTTTTTACAAGTACATTTAACAAATTGTGTTTTAAAAATAATTTTAATAAAAGCTTTTGTTAATCAGTTAATTAAATGGTCTTTTAAGAACTTGAGTAAATTTACTCATTAAATATTCTTTTAAAGACTCAACTTTAATAAAAGCATTATCCCATTTAATGTAGCTCTCAAGGTCCAGCATATAACATCATCATCAGGGCTAAGAAATAAAAGAAAAATTCTGATGCAAAGGATTGTGTATGTAATATATAATAATAGTATGTGACCTGCCCTCTTCAATAGTGTCAATAGAGATCATACACAGATAAAGGCCAAAGACATTGCAGATCTACCATCCAAAGTATAGTTTATAGTTCAAAGAGTAAATTACTTGGAGAAATGAAGACGTTTATGAAATATTACCTTCTCATATCTTTACAGTGCAGTAGTAGCGGCTTACAACATATAGTTTCATTGATTGTCCGTTACAAATAAAAAAATGAAACAACGATCTTTCTAGACACGTTGACCTTTGACCTCGGCCCTGTGCCAGATTCACCCAATGCCAAGTCTGTGATCACTCTCTCATTATCAGCGTACCACACACATATGACAAAGTGGGGTCACTGCTTCCTGCCTCACTTTACACAAGCACTCTCTCTTCCTCTCTTTCCTCTGACCTCTTTTATGCCTCTGTCTTCTTCCGTCGTTCTTCTGATCTATGTCCCGGAGCTCAGTCTCTCCTCTCCAACATTCTCCTTCCAGCCCGGCTTCAATTCTCCCAAACAGATAGCATCTCAGAGGGAAACGCAGAGGAGCTGGGGAGGCAGGGGCTGCGCTTACACATCATAGCCACTCAGTAGGTTGACAGATGCGCTAGGACAATAAAACCGTTTGTAATGGAGGTAATATGATTTAAAATACTATCTATTAGGCTGGATGGCCCTGTCAAGTGAGTGTGTGTGTGTGAGTGTGTGTGTGTGTGTGTGTGAGAGAGAGAGATAAAACAATGAAGATGGCAGAGAGAATATAGGAAGGCGCGTCTAAATCACAGCAGTACAATTCATTCCATTATACAACACAGATCTGAGGCTATACGACCAATGCCAACAGAAGATACAAACACACACCAATGTATAGTTTATAAAGTGGTAGCAATGACTCTAACATCTATATGTCATTTTTAGATAAAGGGCAATATAAATAAGACGTCCATATAAACTTGAACCTAAATCAATTTCCTGGTTCTCCTTTTTTTTTTTTTTTGTATCATATTAACAAAGTTTTCAATGGTAATCTTCATACCTTCAAAACCTTTATTACTGGATAAATGAGGAACTCATAGCCTCATTATGATAACTGTGTTTAAAGGTGCTCTGTGTAACTTTTCTGGTAGAGAGTCTACCACCTGCCTAACTGCATGGACAGGATGTTCTCTCGGAATGTTCCACAATATTGCATTTAGCTTATACCTTCAAAGAGACAAAAACGTGACACCTCCAGGCCAACTATCAGGTCAGATCTGTGGAGAGGTGACCCTGCTCACAATGAGAATGCTTGTTTATTTTTTAGCAACAACAACACATGTAACTGAATAAATGAAAGATGTAATTCATTTAATGCCACACTGAGTAACATTCCACGCAAAGCAATAATTATTACTAACCTCCGTGGAGACATGCATCTGGGTGGACCCTACACTAGAAATGTTATATAGTGCACCTTTAAGTCATCTACAAAAAAACCGCACACAAAACTAAATTAATTCATAATTATGCAGGGTTTTCACTGAACTAACTTTCCATTAAAATTGCCAGGTTTTATAAAACACTTTCTGAACACAATGGTTACCCAAGTGGAGTATAGGGCACTCTACAATAAAAGTCATCTGGACGTTTTGACTGCCATCTGGAAATCTACTGTACACTGCCCTGAGCATGATTACATGATTGGTACCTATGATAATTCAGGTCACAACATAATTTTAAGAATTAAAGTGATCATTTTCGTGGCAAAAATATACATATACTATTTGGTTGTTTATGTTGTTAACTTTACTGAAATACAGATAGTCACATGCGTTGGTTATAAATGAAACATTTTAAATTAAGGATTTCATTCTTGGTTATGATGTCAGCAATCGTAAATAACTGTAATATTGTGATGTTACTTCTCTCTCATATTGACTCGCACTTCTTTTTAGTGTCCGTACAGGCTGCATATATGTAGCCTACCTGGCCCAAGACTTATAAGTATTATCCTTTTCTTTTAACATTTATTGTGTGACATTAGAATTACTAATCACTGAACCGTTTACTAGAAAATACTACTTTCCAATTTACACATACCCCAGGCATTCACACACATTCTTCCCTCAGATAACACCAAAAATTGTGCTTGTCTGAGACCCAACTGGTGAGTAAAATGGGAAAAATAGCGGGCCATAAGCATCAGCCGGCGCGATAGCCTTTAGACGGAGTAAAAACCTCCCGGCGAGTGGAGAAGATAGGAGACATATCAACATGGACAGAGAAAATAACGGACTTCTAAAAAAAGGCGCTTGCACAATCCAATTGAGCTGACACTTTTTCGGCCACATACCATTTTCTGTTGTTTACGGCCTTATGAGCGTCTGACCCTGTGTGTGTTAGCGCGCCTGTGATTGAGCCTGATGGATGTTGACAGCTGCGGAGAATCACTTTCCTGTTGGTAAAGCAGCATATTGACCCTGTAGCCCCTCGGTGAGCAGAGGTGAGGCCGGGCCCACCGCATTACCCTGACCCTGAGGGGCAGCCTGGACGCACCACCACACACCTGCTCAACCAGGGGTTTTCAGGGGACGGACAGGGACCAGACAGGGGGCCAAAGTACGTCCAGGTGATTGACCCTGAAGAACACTGCCATTTAGAGATTTGTGAGGGTTTTACACAAGATGCTGTTGAGATGGACACTTGTCTAAAAAAGTAAAATGGAGATTTCTTATTTCTTACACACTAAACGAAAATCATAATAATCCTTGAAAAAATTATTGCAAAATCATGATAATGTAAGGGTATATGTGTAACAGACAAATTGGGTTATTTTGCGGCTTATTTAACATGTTATTGTTGAATATTTGTACTTGGTTGATACTGTTTGCCTGTTTTTGTGTATGTTTTATCTTACATCAACCAGATGGAAATTTGTTTAAATGGACATTAATATGCATTGTTCCCCCCTTTCGCTAAATAAAACAAATACAATACATTTCAAAAGAGAGTCATGTTTTTTTTCTTACCATTTAAATAACTCTTAAATTCTGCCACTGAACAGGACAACAGATGAAAATTATAAAATGAGACCAACCCAATCACAGAAATATTGAATTAGGTGTTTTTTTTCTGACAAAATAAATTTAATACCAACACAGCATAGACTGTGAAGATGCGTTCTCACTTTGTTATTTGAATGTAAATTGTGACCATTTTAGGCTTGATATGGACTTGGTTTGATTCGGTTTAAGTTCTTGTTTAGTTCTGATCAATTCCAGATTTACTTTCGGTTTTGTCCTGGTTTTATCTCAATTGTGATGTGGTGAATGTGCGAGTGTGAAAGTGGGACTGTACCTTAAAACTAAAAACTGAAACTGAACTGAACCTTCAGTTATGGGGCTCCCATCGTGAAACACATTCCATCGTCGGCTTGAAGCTTGAAACGGTTCTGCGGAAGAAATGTAGTTCATAATAAAAATTAAGTAAACCTAAAAAGAATCTAAAGCAGTTGCATTCAGAATACATAGTGGTAATTTAAGTGTTTAACTTGGTTATTTTTGTCCTTAGAATGTGAAAATGTGGACACAAATGTTTAAAATTAATTGTGTAATGTTGGAATCCAATCCAATCAGTACATTTCATCAGCTCATCTTTTTCAGGAATGACAAATGATGGAATGAAACAGTAACGTACATGAATATACTTGCAGAAGATGCAAATGCAAGGAACAGAAACTTCCAAAATAAAAAAATAACACATTTTAAAAAATGCATTGCACACTCAGGTAGCAGATGTCCAAAACATCACATCATTTTTCTTTCTGTCTACTGTGGTCCAAAGATAGAATGAAAAATGATCTGACAAAAGCTATTTGCCAAAATATAATCTAAAATCGTACTTTTAAAGTGTGTTATATTGAAGTGTATTTTTATTTATTAATGGCTGATATTTCATAAACCAAGTCAAGATTTTGATTAAAAGCATCAAATCGCCCTCCAATTTCTAACTCACAAAAGAGGGATGCAAGTTGTACTTCACGCAGCATTTCTTAATTTCTTTCCCCTCTCTGCCTTGTTTATTTCACAACAATTATCTCTCCCTCAGTCTGAAAAGGTCAACAGTGGTTAACAAAGGCCAAAGCATCCCCCTAGTGGTGGCACTGCATTCATACTGCATGAAGTTTGATGAGCTAACCACAGTGTTTCTCCATGCAAGCCTCAGCAAACAGCAGACTACTGACCCAGGCCTAATGCATGTTCTGTATGTTGTTTGTAAGCATGCATCTACAGCAGTGCAGTGTATTGCCCTGCTGCTGCACCTGCCAGGGTTAAAGCTCAGTGTTGTGGCCCTGAGTGGAACAGGCTGCTGTGACAGGCTGCTGTGGGTCCACTTTAATTCATGTCAGACTCAAACTGCGTGTTGGGCCACCCTGACTTAATAACAAGGTTGGTCAGCCAGCAGGGCCCCGTCTCACTGAGCAGAGCGGGCTGGACACATATGAGCTGCTTATGGGGTGGCCGGCATGTGTGCTGCGCTGAATGGTGTGTAGGTGAGGGGTTATTCACCTCCACAGTGCAGCAGTAATTTAAAACAACTAGACCAAATCCCCCTTTGTCTCTGCCCGTGTCTGGCCCGTGTTCGCTCTTACTCTCACTCTTTATTACACAGACTAGCAGGCAGCTGATTGGTGGAGATTACTAAAACATCCTGGTGCTCTCAGCAACACTCTGCCAGCCCACTCACATGGAGTGTGTGTGGCTGGGGTCAGTCATGCCCCATCACCCAAAGTGACCACAGGGACCCTGCTCCCCCTGACCCCACATGCACAGGCCTCTCATGCTCACCATTCAGGGATGTTGTCTTCGCTCCTTTATGGATGAATAAAGCAGCTTTTTAAAGAGCTTTTTTACTTTTGGCCACTGGTTGGGAATAGTGCGTCTGCTGAACACAACCGGGTTCAAAGTTGATTTATTCCTGTAGATTTCAGATGGAGGTCAGTCGTTCTGTTTCTGTAAAAAAAAATTTCCCATTGATTTTTGGACAAAAACACTTAAAGGGGACCAATTATTGATGATGTACTGTAACTCTATGACATAAAGCGTACAATTTTATTTCAACTCTTAATCTTAATATGTCGTTAGATGCAATTAGCTATATTTTCAATTTCAATAAGTAAGTAAACATGTATTACAATGTACTGCAATGTGTTCAGGACTTATGAACTCTGTGAGGTTCATCACTACAATATGGAATCTTTGGTGGTCTTGCCTTTATAGCTTATGGGGGAATAGAATGTGTACTTCTATGTATCTCTCTTTTTAATATATTCATATGGTGTATTTCTTATCTATGGATCACATTTTTGTGTCCTTAATAAAGATTAATAACATAGTAAATGACTAAATGATTGAAACAAACATGGTATGATCATAAGCAACTGCACTAGTGGTCAGCGTCAGCCGCTTCAAAAAATATTTGGGGAAAATTAGTGGATAATTTACTTCTGGAACTATACCCTGCCCACTACTGAGCGCTATTGTTCTTTAATTTTCAAATAAGATTTTCAAAATGTGGAATAAAATATTTTTTAACTGTTAACAATGTGTTTCTGTCTTCTGTCTCGATATCAGGGAATAGAATCAGACACGGTGTAATTTCACTTTTCACTTATTTGAATAAAAAGAAACTACCTCTGTTCCCCGAAGACAGAACTCATATGTAGAGGTTTGTGCAACAAAGTGTGACACCTTTAAAACAGCAATGGACACCTGGTTTCACACACCAGTGTTTCTGCCTATTGCCTGCATGTTCCACTGTAGTACTTGCACACGGGAGTTGTCAGTTCTATTCCCTAAACCGACAGTGAACCGCACACACATCTGTCTTCATTTCTAAACGAGCGAGTGTGACTCCGCAGACTTGACTTTGTGGCCTTCGTGTCACCACAGTTCATTTCTCCCTATGAGCTATTGACTGGTCATCTATTGATCCGCCCGCACAATGTATCTCACAAATCATCTGTCTGTCGATCAATAAAGAAATCTCCTGGAAAATTCATATTGAGAAGGCGTGGGGGCCTGCTGAATGGGAGATATCGAATGTTTAGTTGATTAATTGGGCTAGTTTAAATTTGACCATGGCTAGCTCTATTAAAACAGTGGACGTTCTAAATCAAGATGCTGCCGTTTGTGATTGAAATGAGCTGAGCTGTGCAGATGCCGTCGCGGAGGATAAATCAACGCTTGGATTTTTATATTTTCATCGGCGGTAATAACCAGTAATAACGGGATGGAAATCTGGCAATGCCAAGGTCTTAGTGATGATGGAGAATCCACACTTGATTGACTGACTGGGAAATAGATGTCTATACATTTGCTGTATGTTTATTCAAGTTGGTGAAGTCTATAGAAGTGAGGTTGCCCAGATTATGAGGTGGGCCGGCACAGTTTGGAGTGATTACATATTTTCTAAACGGATCAATAGTGCACTGGTGGTATTTGAACTCACTAATGCTGCATTGACTCAACCCTACAGATTAAATGATTTTAATATTAGCTATTATTGTTCAGTGATGCTCTCATAAGATTAGCAAGGAAGCACTGTTAAACAAGAACCGTAATCTGTCAGTAGCTCAAATCAAATTATATCATTCTTTTCGGCTGTACAATATTGGAAATGAATGTAATAGGACTGTTAATTGCTGTAATATTGACATTTTTTGCAAATTTTGACACAATAATTTCAGTTAGATTCAGATATGTTCATGTTTTAATGTAGTGTCAACAGAAACAAAACCAAGACTAAATCAAGGCTAATTCAATTAAATTAAAAGGACAATCATGAATAAAATCAGCACTTTTTCTAAGTCTTCCCTTCTGTCATATGGAGGACCTTGGTCTTATTGCGATATATTTCGTTTGTTGCGATACCGATTATTGGGTCTGCAATACTGCAATATACTTACTTGCAAAAGCCTTATTGTGCAGCTCTAATTCTTTACTAAAAAAAAAAAGAGAGGTTTCTGGTTTGATTTCATCTCTGACCAGCATTGTGTCCTTGGGCAATACACTTCATCAGACCAAGCAGCAATGGCCTCTAGCCAAACAAACATGCACACAGTGAACTGTTATCAATGCAGCAACATGAACTGTATATATGTAAATATTGTATGAACGTTTGTGTGGTGGTATTTTGGAGGGGGACTAGTTTTACTAAATGGATGACTGGATGAGTCGTAAAAAATGTATACTTTTATGGCATGTGCACAATCTTTTACATCAATCTGTCCAGGGACTACAGGTGGAAATGTCTGAAACTTAGTTATAACTTGGCACAAGCATATTTCTAGGTCAATGTTTTATATGCATTGTCACTGATAAATAAATAAACTCAAAATCAGGTATGAGGAGGGAATGAATATAGCTCTTTTGGGCATCTGAAAATGTGCTTTATAAACCTTAAGATAAAATAATTAGTGTGCAATACTAGGTGGACACTACCACTTAAAGCAGGCCTACTCAGCTTAAGGTCAGGCCCTCCAACGATCTGATCCGGCCCACGGTCCATCTTCAAAATACCTTTTCTCCTGTTGTATTTCTGGTTTGGGCCTGGTTCAGTCCTTGATTAACTTAGCATTGGTTCTGGTTTAGTCCAGTCGGTTGTCGGTTGGTCATCTGTTTTAATTCTGGTTCAGTATTGGTTTGAGCAACGTTGGTAAAGCCTTTTGTATTTTAGTTTCGACAAAAATCTTATGTTATCATTACTGAACCATATATAGTGTTGGGGATATTTTGTGCAACCCAAAACTGTATCTAAAGTGATGCTGCGTTGTGCACCTAGAGGTCACAGCACTCTGGCCCTCAGGAAAAATGTGTTGAATAGCCCTGACCTTAAGTGTATACAATACGTCACTAAAATCTTGCACTGGTCCAGCCTGACTTTAGTTTAGTTTGAAGACAAAAGCAAAACACCATGACCTCCACACACACGCACACACAGAAACCAGCAGAAGTGTGAGTGAAGGGCAAAGGGCTGCTGCAGTTTTAATTTGAGGAGAAGATAACATGATGCTATCAGGATCCACAGATGACAGGCTGACTCACAGGGACACACAGAAGCACACAACACTGAAAGTTGATTGGAAGATACAATTAAACATTTATAGCCAATTATTTTTGATAATTGCCGCATCACAAAATTTAAGATGCCAAGAAGTATCTTAAATGGTCTGTTACAGCTTGCATGAAGTATTTTGACCCTATTGAGAAGGACAGCTGTGTGGAGAGCAGGGGCACGTGTAAAATAACAGTAGAGATGATGACCTGATGAGAAACGCAGCGATAAGAGCAAAGATAGATGAAGGAGAAGACAGAGAGATGCCCAGGACAACAGGATTAGCAGGGCAGAGGTGCAGCTTTGTAACACCAGCACATGATACACTGCCATACAATACATGTACTGTACATAAGAGGGGTGCAGGCGCTGCCAGTACACAGGGAACTACTATGGACGTAATGCTAAACCATGTCTAAGATGTAAGAGTGTGGAATGTCAACTGTAACTATTGGACTGACACTAACAGGCAAATATAAATGTCCAGTTTGGACCATTGACTGGCCCTTGATGCCAGTCAAGGGATGCTTTAACCAACCCTGTGGTGGTAGTGACAGCTCTCCATCCATTAACTGATTTCTGGGCCCATACATAGTCTATTTATATTTTTGCACAATCATTGATATATTTAACCAAACAAGACTATTTTATTTCCTTTGTAGCATTAGGAAGGATTTAACATAATATTTGGTCCCACATAAAGTGACTGGAGAATTGTTTTGAATTGTTTTCAAGAACACAACAACGAAGTTGGTTATGGTACACTTGCCTGTCTCAGTTCTCAGACCCCTAACTCAGTTCCCAGACTTCATTCCATACATCTGGGAGCACCCGGGAATCCAAATCTTGAGCTAGGGTTGGTCCGGACCACCTTAGCTGGAGGTTTATACCTAATGACGTTGTATATCAGGGAAACCGGAGTGCTGGTGCTTCCACCCAGATGGAAGGCCCGGGAATCCAACCTGGAACCTTGTTGCTGTGGAGGAGAAAGTGCTAATGCACTGCCTGGAACTAACATTCCTCAACTTTCTGGATTTCTTCAGCTAAATCTGAACTACATTTCTAATTAGTGAATGCACATTCAGACTGTAAGGCTATAGACCAAACAGGCATATTCACTGTGGGCTGTGCTAATGATCACATAGGATTTATTCAATAAGTCGTTTGCTTCTTAATTAATGCTCTAATTAGACTTCCTTCCTCTCATGCCACTAGCCCACAGTGTCTCACACATGCACTGTGGGAGAGGTGGCGACCTTGTGATAACCTGTGTTCTTTGTTCAATGGCTGAGCACACAGGTAAAACACACATACACTCACCATCCACAGAGCCGCTGCTGTGCCTCCTTCTGACAGAGATAATATCCACAAGGACTCGGTCAGACTAAATTCATCAAGGGCCCGACCCACGCCAACCTTAATGGCCATTAGGAATTAATTAATGAGTGTGAGGAGAGTCTGTGAAGAGCTAGAGAGAGAACAATGGATGGTAATGAAATGCAATACATTAGGGCAACTAAATAAAGCGTAATACAGGCCCAATAGATTAGAATACATTTTACATTTGATCAAGGCAGAAGTAGGCTATAGACTACATAATGCCAAGGCCAGGAAAGGTCAGTATAGCACTTATTTAGCAGTATATGCACTTTTCTGAGGTCCTTTTACAAACACATTCTTCATTCACACTTTAGTCAAACTATGTTCACAGCCCTCACAGCCCGTTCAAACACACACATTTATAGGCCTACAGCAGGGGTGGCCAAATAGAGCCTTCAGACACATTTTTGTTGGCCCCCAGGCTTCCTGTTAAATTGGCCAAAATAACCAAAAGTGGTGCTTTTTATTGTAAAATTGGAAGAATTCTGCTTTCACAACTTAACAAACACGTTATTATAAAGGTGTGGTGGCTCATCAAAATTACGTCAAATGGAAAATGTTGAATGATTGACTTCAATGTCATGTCGCCTGTGGCAATCCACTCCATAAAAGTTTCAAACTGCGGCCCTCAGTGAGACACCACTGGCCTAAAGGAACAAATGTATCTCCCGGGGCATTATATATGAAACTGTAATCTTCCTGGCAAATCCTCGCCTACTGTACTACTGTCGTCCCACAAAATGAACAGTTCCAATGCGAGCATACAGTGGTTTATGATGTCGTGATAACTAGGCCTACTTGATATTTATCGTCAAATTTCTGTTCTAAAATATGCGGGCACTTGTCTAGACAAGGTTTATGATAATTTGTATACAGATTACAGATTATTCAATTAGACTAACCGCATCAAGTTGTGACTAAAATTTGTAAAGTCAGTGCCACTAAACCTCAGAACATTGTTTATAGTCCAAGACTGCCATCTTGTGGACAACATTCTCAGGCATAGATCGTGAGCGTCAAATAAATTATTCAAACCAACACCAATCAATTGAAAACTGAAATTTTACACAAAAAAGTGTAGATTTTAGATTTTTTGTTAAAGGGACACTATGTAATTTGCTGGTGGAGGAACATTCTATTCTTCAAGGAAATGGAAGAAAATCAAGCCATCTCCGGAAAACAGCAGCAAACCAAGGACTGGGCAATAAAAACTTCTTTAACTGGATGAATGAAAAATAGACGAGTTTACAACATACTGTGGAACATTCCAGGCAAAGCAAAAAACATTTTAAGAGAAAATCAGATGACGGACCTTTTGAAAGTCGTGTTGTGATTGAGTACGAACTACAGGGGGAGCTCGTGTTCATCAAACCACTTTGTCATACTCGTAGAAGAAAAACCATAGCAACCGTCAACAAAGATGGCCGCCTATGTCACTCTGTTTTACGTTGTGCTTGTACATCTTTTTATTAACAATATATTAATTGCTGTATTAATTGCTAACGAGACATACAACTTCAATACGACGGTGTCTTCTGATCAGAATGACACATTGAACACCACAGATGTTTCCACAACAACAGAACCGTCGCAGTTTGAGTTCACAAGCCCGACCTCCAGTATCAGCACCGAGCCACCAGAACCGGACCTACCTGAGGATCCTTTGCCCTTATCCGGCCGTCTTCTCCAACCGGCAACCGCTGGTAACATGCTTAGAGTATAAACATTATGATTCTGGTGAATTAATAATGCACCAAAATTGAAAAATTTAGAAAACCAAAATTGAAAATACAAATCAGACATCTCTTTCACAAATCACAAAAAACATTTGAATGCCATGGCTTCTGTTGACTGAGCTTGTCTTAAGGGCGATAATGAAATGCAATAAAAATGTTTTGTTAATTTCCATGGTAACGTTAAATGATGTGATGAGGTGCTGCCTGTTGTTTTTCAGTGTCAGAAGTGTGTCCCTGTGATGAGCACAAAGACGTGTGTGACATGAACTGCTGCTGTGACAAAGAGTGTGGTGCTGAGCTGGCTCTGTTCACCAGCTGCTCTGTGCACACTGTCAGGTAAAAATAAAAAAATCAACCATCAATCACACAATTTAAAACTATTCATGGGTTTCAATTTATTTTTTTATGTATGGCAATTTGAGTACTTTTCACAATTCAAACGATTCTGTTTTCAGGGGCAGTAAGAGGCTGTGCAACCAGGATGTGGCCTCCTACTCGCTGAGTACTACAATAGATGGCTACTCAGAGCTAAAGTCATCTATCCAGAATGACAAGAATTTTGATACTTTTTGTATTTATTTCCAGAATCGTAAGTTCATTCGTTCATTTTACAGACAGTGAATACACCTGTAGATTTATTTCAAACACTCCATGACTTGTTTTTTCCTAGGGGTTGATGGGCTCTCCCACCCATCACCGGCTCTGCCAACTGACAGAAACTTTAACTCTCTTTTTGAAAAGTTCAACAGCTTTACATTCAGTGAAAAGAGTAGTCAGAGGTCTGCAACAGAGCCACAGACCTCACCTGGATATCAGGTGAGCAGTGTTGAACCGACACAGTCAGTTTTGAAATTTTAAAATCCAAGTCTACTTTCTTATGTCTTTGGCTTTAGTTTGGAGACATTATACAAACCACAGTGGCCAATGGACAGAGAGACATTTTCTATCTGCCATCGTCTGGTATTACCATGCACTGTGTGGATACAAACCCTGCAGGTATTGTACATTTATGATTATTATTAATTGGATTAAAATGTCCCTTACATTTATTGAGATTTAATCTGTTCTATAGAAACTGTCATATGTTTGCAGTTACCAAAAAAGTATGTGTTTTGGTAAAGAGCATGTGATTGCTGACATTTACTGTTAGTTTGTACAGGGTTCAAAGATTAAGCCATAAAAAGTTGAGAAAAGTTAAATATTTATCAGAAGCAAGAATTAATATCAATACCAAAATATAATATTTATCATGTTAATCAAATGTAAATAGCAACTCAAATGCAAAAAATACTTCTCCTATAGTTGTCCATTGACATCATATCTTTTTTCTACAGCCTTCCTGAACAAACAAAGCAGTCGCTGTTCGAGACGCATGGACCTTCAGCAGGACTGTGAGCGGCTGCCTGCTCTGAGCATCGACACATACACAAACATCCAACTGTTTTCTGTGAGCAGCTGCATCATTTTCATAGATGGATTTGTTATTATTTATCAAACAATATGCTAAAATATGTATACTATTTTTTTCAGGGGAAATCTACTGATGCAACGGTAAGTGTCATGTTGTGACTTTTTGGTATGCAACATTTTTGGTCATGTCAAAAGAACCTACAAATACAGAAGATGCTAGTATTGACTCATCAAAGAAAGGGGAAGTAATCAAGTGTTGTCACATTGGCTCCAAATTTCCGAATTTAGCAGTAGAAATACAGAATTAAATAAAATAATTTTTATTATTTTATTTTTTGTAGCTTGTTCCTGTGGAAGTGGCATCCGTTGTGTTGCAGTCTCTGGAAGGTGCTCAGATTGAGGTGCAGTTTAGTGATGGAGATCTTTTTCCTGTTCTTCTGAGCCCAAGTTTGTGTGCCAACGTAGTGTTTGAGGTACGAATGACTGTTATACAAGCCCAAATATCCAGTCTGCTGCTAACAAAACATCTCTGCTTCTTAGGTTGCATATGTGGTCAAGTACAACCCTGCTGGAAAGATAGTTAACGTGGCTGCATCTTTGGTGCTCGGATCTGTGCAAGACTCTCTCATGCCTTTTGAGCAGATTTTTGAGATTAGGTTTTCTGATGTAAGATCATATCTTTTTGCATACCTTTATTTTATTTCATGTTGAATAGGATATGTTGGACAGGATATGTTTGATTTTTTAACAGGAGAATGGACCAGAGGTGGCTGTTCAGTTCAGTGGTAATCCTGGCTATGTGTTCGGACTGCCACTTGTGTCTGGATACAAAACACCAGAATATCCTTTTCTATAAAGCTCAGTGACCATGAGCACCCAAAGGTGGGCGGTTCCATCACAACTGGGTCCTTGGGCAAGATGCATGCAATTGCACATATGAATGTGTTGTGTGGCCATGGTGGTGGTCGAGGGGGAATCGGTCTTTTCACCATTATATTTTTAGTAAAATTTTCTTAACAACTGACCATTACAGGTCTTTCTCGAAGCATCAATCCCAAAGATACACTGTCCCTTTTGCAAAGCTCTGTAAACCAGGACTGTCTGCGGGGTCCACAGCTGCGATCTCAAATCCTATTTGGGCATGATTCTTTAACTGGTTGTACATTGAGGCAAGTTATTCTCATTTATTAAGTGTACTAGGTCTTTTGAGCATTTTATAACAGAATTTTGTCTTCCTGCAGACTGGCTGATGTAACAAACTGCAGCCTAATATCTCAAGTGCTACTAGATATTCTAAGAGGACAGAATTATCCCCAGTTTGTAGCATCTTTTGGAAACTCTCCCTTAGAGAAACAGCTAGATTGGGTGGCTATCAAGAGAACATTTAATCCACAGGTTAAAATAAAAATTGTTTACTCAACTTTTTCCGTACATTTTAACAAGTTCATGCTGTATTTTGTAGGACTCCCAAGGCTGTGGCATTCCTCTGTCACTTCATTTGGAAATTGAATGGACCAAATATGGAACCCTGGTGAACCCTCAAGCACAGATTGTGAGCGTTAAAGAAATTATTAAAACCAACACCAGTCAATTGGTAAGAAAACTGCTATTTTAGAGTTTTAGAAATTTGACCTAAAAACTCAGAAGCTGAACTCTTTTTCACCCAGGCCCTGCTGTCTGGAGGAAGCATTTTTTTACCAGTCCAAACATCAGTGGCTTTCATCTCAGTGTCTGGGCCTGCTACTCGAGGATACAGAGCCATGCCCACTATTGATGCCAAATTACCTTTTGACTTTTTCTTCCCTTTTGTGTAATGCAGTTTTTATATACACAAGATCACCATTGTTTAATGGCAGCTAAAATGTACAAATTGTGTAAATAGTTGTTTTAGTGACACTTGTTGTTCACTTCATAGTATTCTTCATCTATAAATCTATGTTGTGCTTTTTCAGGAGAGCTTGAAGTTTCTGATTTTCTTGCTCCTAGAATAAATAGAATTGAAGCGTTTAATATTATTGTTTTAGTTACAGTTTACATCTAGTTATGTTGTTCATGATTAATTTTGTATCTGACACTAGTGTAAAATAAAAACGATATATTCACCAGTTTATCAGTGCGCGCCTGTAGCTCTGTGACTCTCTGGATGAGATGGTCATAGCTCTCCTTCAGTTTATGGAGCCTCTGGTCTGCTCGAGTCTTCATGGACACCAGAATACCTGCAGCACATGTCCATGTTAACTCAGCTATTTCTGTCTAGAAAGATCACAATATTTTGAGTCAAATTTGAGAAAATGTCATATATTCAAGTACAAAATTATTTAAGTGATTGCATTAAGATTAAGGGAAAAGACATGACAAAGACATGACAAAGACATGACATTATTGCTACCAGAATTTTCACAAAAGATGAAATGCAGTCTTCATTCAAAGTCACATTTCATTTTATCTTTCAGAAGATAACATGTGGAAATGTCATCAGTTGTGGATATTGGGGTGTGTGTGTGTGTACCATTAATTATTCTGGCCACTCTCCAGAGACGCAGCAGGATGAGCAGACCCATGCCATCAAACTCATCCTCTTTGAAGATGAAGACGACGTCCAGTACAAAGGAGATGATCACCACCACTCCATCAAACACCTCAAACTTGTGGTAGAAGAACTCCAGGCGGTAGGCGAACAGCTTTCCCGCCAGCTCCACCATGAAGAAGGTCAGCAGGGACAAGCTCAGGTAATGAAACACCTGCACAGGAAGTCAGCTTGGTATTTAGGGATCAACTGAACACCCACAAAATGTGTGTTGATTTCACAGGTAACACTTATTTTTTAGCCATGTTTTAATAATACCCTTCCAAAAAGTGATTGTGGCTGTAATGTGAAGAATATGAGAAATGTTACAGTAGCCTCACTCACATTATTGAACGATCCCTTTCCTCCCAAACCATTTTTAAACATTATTACAGATGACAAATCTCCAATACTTACCTCAGGAGCAATGTGGCCATGTTCCAACTTGATAATGGACAGATCAATCAGAAGCTCAGCCAGGACAAATATGGCATCAAGGATGACCAGACACACAACTGCAACCTAAAAAAAAAAGATTACACACCCAGGCAATTGGCACTCAGGGCTATACTACTCCAAACGGTGCATGCAGAAACAGATAAGTACCTGGAAGCGCTCGGAGCTGTAGAGCCTCTTCAGAGAGTCCCTGAAGGTCAAGGCTGTTGGAAACTGTCCCGTGGCTGGACTCAGGTCTTCACTGGCCACATGCAGCTCCTCATCATCCCACTGGATCTGCTGCTGGTCACCCACAGTGGTGAAATACCGCAGGTACTGGGCCATTGCACTGGGATCCAAAGGACAAGGCTCCCCTTACTCTTCTACAAACTGTTTAATTTAAAAATTAACTGTAGCTTCAAGTTGGAAGACGTGACTAAATGCAGACTCATTTCTGCAAGTACAAGAAGTAGATTTAATGTCTCCATCCGGAGGATTTCTTCATATGTCAAGAGTTAGACAATCTGTATACTTCTCGTTTTCTATGTGCAACATGTTGACTAAAACACTGCACCAGACTTGTGGTATGGCACAACGGGAATAGGGCCATCCATATGTGCGGATACTAGTCTGCACATAAATTAATACGCAATTTGGCCGCTTGCGTCTTGCTTGCTGAGACCCCCCAAAATACTCTGACCGACGCTGTAATTAATTTGGCCAAATTGTTTTAAAAACAACAGAAACGCAGTTCTGTTTACTGCGGAGTACATCTCGTGATAAAACATCCGTCAGTTTGTTTTTTGCAAACCAAGCATTTTGCGCGCAATAAACTTCAGCAACCTTCATTGTATTAACTGGGAAATACTGTGAAGTTATACAAACGACCGTAAAGAAAAGTTTGGGCGACTTACCGGAGATTTGGCTTTGAAACGCCTTAAATCTGTTGTGGGATCTTGCTCTTGCATTGAGGAAAAATCTTAGGTCCTCTAAGTTTAGTGGAAACAAAAACTCCTCCTCCATTTTCGGACCTGCCCCCTTTCCCTGGCCAAATCTGTCACTTCCAACATGAATCTTCACCCAGAAAGCTCGATAATTTGTCAAAGTGAAGAAAAAAAAAAAGCTTTTGGAATTAATGAAGGTTGACCATGATAGTCTAACTGTACATAGGACAATGCAGGCAGAGTCCTTTCAACATTGTAGGAGTAAATGCAATGACAATACTACTTCACCTTTTATTGGCCCGAGCCAGTAAACTGGCGAGGGACATTGTGTTTCGTCGGTTTCTTTTTATTATTATTATTTTTTTTTTTTTCACCGCCTATCGGCCCATTTTTGACCCAGTAAACATGCACGAAAAGTCTGACATAGGGGTATTGTCGCGACCGGCCCGGCGAAAAATTTAAGAAAACGTGCATCCCGAACATGTCCGACCCGACCCGAACGAACAGCACCGGCCCGAATCGGACCCTATGGGAAATGGGACGAGCAAAAATAGCCCGACGCGCACGAAACTCGGAACAGTGATAGAGAACAGTGAACCGAGCAAAACATGACATTGGAGCGCGGCCCTCGGACCAAGCGCACGGCGGCCATATTGGACGGAAGTCGCCACGCCAGTTTGACTTTTTTTTTTTGAGCTCCTAACAGTCCTAGGGTTTTCGCCCGACATGGGTCTGGCATACACGTACGCAATCTACACGGATTGAAATTCAATAGTTATCCGCTTTTTTTCGGATATCTCAAATGGTTTCGCCGCGGCTCGCCATCGAAGAACGCCTTCGTTTCCTGTTTTTCCGATCGCATGTCACGGGTACACGCTTGGTCTGAGAGAGCTGTAATTTCAGTCACGAGTGCGTAATTATGGTCTGAATATAATGCATTAATAAAAATAAATAAAAAGTACTCGCTAGCGCCCCCTACCTATTAAGTGAAAAGTCAACATTGTCCGATTTTGACCAAACTTGGGGAATACGTCCAGTGTAGGGCGCCATGAAAAAAACTGAATTAGTGATATGGTGCATTTATCACCGTTGGCCACCAGGGGTGCAAAGAGTACTTTTAAATAGTTCCTGCGCGCACACGCATACTCCGATCGACATGAAATTTGAAACACACGTAAACGTCAAGCAGCTGAATCCATTTATGTGCGCACAATAACAATCAACCCTACGGCGCCACCTCTAGGAGCGCAATAAATTACTATGGGGAGAAAAACAATTACTTTGACTTTTATCTTTGAAAATTTGCACACAAATCCTACATGGCCTCCTGATCAGAAAAGCCAATGAGACCCATGGCCTATTCTTCACACTTTTGCCTCTAGAGCCCTCCAGGGCCCTCCGGAGCTCCTAAACATTCTCTATGGGAGAATATATTCTCTTTACACAAAGATGCAGCAAAAAAGCCACTAAGCAGTGAGTAACAGCCACCAAACTTAATACAGTGGCTCCTGTTAAGGAAAATAAATGCCCCATAACACCATTTTACATGCAAGTCAAATACAGCCTCTACAGCGCCACCTGTTGGGTCAGGCCTATGGAAAGGGAGACACATTTATTTTGGAGGAGGCCTATGAAATTTGCCACAGTGATAGTACACATAAATATGACCCTAAAACATAATTGGTGCAAACTCATCAGACAAACGACAAGGCGGCCATATTGAATTTAATTTTAGACGCCACTTTAAGTTTTTTTTTTTTTCCATTGCAAAAGGGTCCTTGGTTTTTGGACCCACATCAGTCTAACATACACGTTCCTGATCGGGACGCATTGAACTTTGATACTGATCCAACATTTTTGGCCTATCTCACACGGTTTAGTCGTGACATCCTGTCTCAAATCGCCTTAATTTGCTGTTTCTTTGCCCGCTCCTCAAAGACACATGGACTGTGCCTACAGAGCCCAAATTGCCACCAATGATGGAGAATTAAATATTACGCAAAATAGACCAGGGAGCACAGGACCACGAATCACTATAGCGCCCCCTACAGTTCAGTTAAAAGTGCCCAGATTGTCCGATTGACACCAAATCTTGGGAGGTGATTATTTGCTTTATAAGAAGCAAAAAAGTCAATGGGACCCATGCCCTATTCTTCACACTTTTGCCTCTAGGGCCCTCCTGAGGTCCTATTCATTCTCTATGGGAGCCTGACTCTCATCACTCAAAGATGGAGCAAAAAGCCACTAAGCAGTGAGTAACAGCCACCAAACTTAATACAGTGACTCCTTTCAAGGAAAATAAATGCCCCATAACACCATTTTACATGCAACTCAAATACAGCCTCTACAGCGCCACCTGTTGGGTCAGGCCTATGGAAAGGGAGACACATTTATTTTGGAGGAGGCCTATGAAATTTGCCACAGTGATAGTACACATAAAGACGACCCTAAAACATAATTGGTGCGCAGTGCTTAGACAAACAACAAGGCGGCCATATTGAATTTAATTTTAGACGCCACTTTAAGTTTTTTTTTTCCATTGCAAAAGGGTCCTAGGTTTTTGGGCCCACATCAGTCTAACATACACGTTCCAGATCAGGACGCATTGAAATTCGATTAAAAACCAATTTTTGATGATAGCGTTTACGGTATAGCCATGGTTCGCCATCGCAAATCGCCTTCATTTCCTGTTTCTTAAACTTATTCTCCAAGCCACAGGCATTGCCGTACAGAGCACAAACTGTAACCACAGATGCCGAATCAAATATTAAACAGAACAGACACAGGAGCACATGAACACTTTTCACTATAGCGCCCCCTGCTGGTCATGTAAAAGTACCAAAATTTTCGGATTGCCACGAAATCTTGGAATCTAATTTTAAGTGTCAAAAGCTGCAAAAAAGTCAATTACATCAATGCCCTATTTTGGATCGTTTTGCCTGGGGGGCCACGCATATTCCCCATGCATTTCCTATGAGACATGGCACAAATCTATGGAGAGGCCACAATTATTTCGAGCAAAGTCAGTGAAACTCAGCAGACGCATTATTTAGAGGATTTCAATCGAAAAAGTCAATTACATCGAAGCCGTGTTTTGGGCGGTTTGGCCACTTCTGGATAGCAACGCCCGCCAATCCACTTCTATAGGGACGCCACCCGGTGTGAGCGGGGGAGGGGAGGTCACAGGGGCCCGGGTGACGCTCAGAGGAGGAGGACGGTGCACCGGGGCGGTTTGGGACCGGCCGAGGCCGCGTGGGAAGGCGGTCGCGTGCGGGGCGAGGGCCACCATCGCCGCTTGGCGGCTTTAATTTGAAAGTTCTGTTTTGTTCCCCCCCCCCTCCTTATGCCCAGCACGTCTTGGCCACAATGCAGAAAAGTGGAATAAATCCTTGACCTCTTAAACAGAACTGTAGGCTTTTGAATCCTTGTAGCGGTCGTCAGATTCTATAATATGCCATTATACTACCAGACGAGGGGCAATCGTCCGATTTTCATTATCATTTTTTTTTGCATGTTTGACCTGGTAGTTTTACAGGTGACTAGACCCATGCACTTGCAGCTTTACAACAAAAACCTGGATTATATTATGGAAAGCATACAACTTTAGAGTCCATTTAGATTACAAATACATATTTTAATACATTGAGCATCTTGTAACACTAGATTTTACAATCAAGCTTTTTCACTTTTATTAAAGTAAAGCCATCCGGAAGCATTTCCAAGCTTCTCACACCCACTTCATAAGTCAAGATCTTGACTCATCTGCTCAGCTGGCTCTGAAAATAAAGCACAAGTAGTAAGTCATTCTGACCAAAGCAATGTTAAGTTTCATTTTATATAACTGTTCCAGGTCTTCAGTCAGGTTTTTGTAAACAGGCTTTACTTAAACCTGTGCCTAAGTCCTGAAGATATTTTCCCAATTCTATGATTCCACAACAGAGACTGAAAGCTCTGAGATGGCAGTACAAAATTGGTTTAGGCATTATACAGAGTTAAAAGTATTTCTTACCCAGTCTTTTGCAGGTAAGTTTTAAGTCTTGCAAGCAGCTGTAAAGGAAAACATAGTCAGAACAGTCATAAAATCATCAGTCTTATAGGCCTATAGGCTAAAATGCTCAGTAATATGAGATTTTCACCATGATGTTTGGTCAGCATGATGTGTTATTCAATAATCACAGCAGGCGATTAACATTATAGACACATTTACAGAATACTCACTTTCCGTTTCCTGCAGTAAATTGTTCTTGTGATTTAGCTGGAGCCCCATGGCCACCTAAGCCTACAAACATAAGGACAAAATTAAAATCTATAGGAATGTGTCTTGTTACTGAGATCGATGGAGATGTTGAAATGTGCAGCCCTATACTAGGCCCACCCTGCTAGTTGATCAGGGGGGCCACTCTCATTGGGCCATGCTCTGCTCCACCACAGCCAGGCAGACTCTAAAACAGAGCCCACCAAGCTGAGGACCAGCACAGAGGCTTCCTCTACCAGCCCCGTAACACTGAACCAGACATGGGGGTCTGGACAGCTGACTGAGAACTGGAGGAAGGGAAATAAGCATATTCTACCACTTTTACCTGAAGCTTGACACCGCCAGCAGAGATAGTTTCACAATTTCATCCCATGGTCATCTTTCCCAACGTCAGTCAAGGGGGAAGGTTTTCCTAGCATAGAAAAGAGCAGTACAGCACATAACATTAGCAAGAACGTAATAGGCTTTAGACTGTGGTAAACACAGCCCTGGAGTATATGAAATTCATAAACAAGTCATATCATATTTCATTATACGCAAGCGCCTTAAGGAGAAGGCCAACTTGTGCGACCCCAAAACAGGCAGCATTCTGCTCAAGCAAATGCTTAATGCGTAATCCACAGTGTAGCACATTCAGAGGATTAGCAAGAAGCTAACACTGTATTCACGTGTCTATAAACTAACAAATATGACGTCCAAAGGCCAGCACGTAATGCACGAACGTCAATCCAAGATGAGGAAAATGAATATGTGTGTCGTAGAATGGAACAACATGTATTTTAACCACTAAAAACTTACCATCAAACTGCCAGGCTCGGACAGTCCCGCGTACCGCATGGTTGATGCAGCCACAGAGACTGAGAGGAAGTTGAAAGCAGGTTTTATAGTAAGACGCTGTGCATTCTGGGTTATAGAGTTTCTTTCTTTGAAGTCACGTGGTCACATTACTAACCACTTTCAACTTGCTTTTCTTGGTAAACAAAATTAGGAAATTCAAGCAAAAGAATAAATGTCCTTGAACATAATGTGTTTCTGGACACATTATGGGCTTCATTTTGCCATAAAATATCTCAAAGGTACATTCGCAAATGTAATTAACGCGATGATTTCTTTTAGTGACTAGACCAGTGACAAGACCTAAGAACTCATTGTAGAACAACAAAATATTACCAATATTAATTTTAGCTGTCCACCATCTGGATTCAATATTATTAGCATTATTATTATAGAATGTTGTGAACGCAACCTTATATAATAGAAGAGGGAGCATTATAAAATGAGCATTGATGCAGTGAAATAAATCTCAGGACTCTCAGACCAGTGTCAGACAACTCTGGGCTCAAGCATCACCTGCACTGGCCCTGTACAATGAGAAAGTGTAGTGCGTCTTTGCGCTGATCTCTGACACTTTCATTTGCCACTCTTTCTAAAGAGGGTTTTATAGACATTTTCAATTAATTTCTTTTGAAATGTCTTGCTGAAGCTTTGGTTCAGATGCTGCATACTGCATTGTATTGTCGTAAAGACAACTACATGAGTAGGTACATTTAGTCATAAAACATAACATATTCTGACCAAAATATAACATTACTACAACACAAAAAGCAAGAACATTTAAGACCATTATACTTGAAGTGTAACACTTATTAATGAATTTAATGGTGTTAAGGCCTTAAAATTGAATCAATACTTTTTAATAAGTTTAAGCAGGGCTGGGCAATTAACCGAAAGATATAGAGATCGAGATTCTGTGATGTCTAATTGTCAATGATATGGGTGGATTTTTGGAATCGAGGTGCACAACACAAAATTTGGTGGAAGAAATTTGATTAAGCATAAAAGTGTAGACTTAATGTTCATGAAAACATTTTTACCAAATAAAATCGAATTGACAGTCATATCATCATATCGCCCATAACACCCTGAAGCTACCCTGTTAAGCCTCATTGCCAGGAAGATACGAGAAGTCAAAACAACACCAATCAAAAAAGCATAACTGTAATATTTATGTAACAGAGGACAGGTCTTTGAAACTTTGATGAAGGAGCCACCATATCTGTACACTGCCACTGACAGTTGTGAATTACCAGCCGGTGTGCTTCCCAGAATAGTCTGGCTATTCCATTTTTGGAAGAAATCGCAGAGAGGACATTTTGGATCCACGCACAGAAAAGTTCCAACAGTTCTTGTCTTTCCTTCTGAAGCTTGTTGGCAAACCAGGCTCACCTCAAAAAGCTCCAGCAGAGGGGTGTGGCTGTGGGCTACAAAAACATAAAAACACTTAACATAATATTCCTAATATATAGTTTAATAAAAAAATTGTAATTACTTACGTCTCATCGGGTATCTCTGACAAAAAAGATATTTTATCTTCTGGATCACTGTCGACTGTTGAGCTTCCTTCTAAGGGATTATCCTCTTCTACGGTCTGCTCCAAACAGCTTCTTTTAGCCTTTTTTATTGCCGTTATCCCTTCACCCAAGCTTTGCCTTTTCATCACTTTTGATGTGAGAACTGCATGTCCACACTCTAAGTCAGCAGTGGAAGTACCAACATTTGTGCATTGTGGGGTTGTTTGAGTTCCTATGTAACAAGAGAAAAAGAAATAGATATTTCAGATGCCCCAGCGGCATTGAAGGATGGGTCAAATGCAGAGTACAAATTTCCCTATGGGGACAATAAAGGCTAATCTAATCTAATCTAATCTCATTTGTTTTATATTACTAACTGCACACGCAGGGGTGGAAAGTAACTCATTTCAAATACTAACTTTACTGTAATTTAACATTTTTGGAGGTAATTGTACTGTTGTATTGTATTGTCTCTGCATCAACTGCTTCGGCAGCAGTACTTGTAATCGGGTACATTTTAGCCTCATAACTGTACTTATTCTTACATACAAATTGGCAGAAGGGAACTCTTTCCACCACTCAGGCTTGCTTTTTAGCACCAAACTCACATCTCTATTGAAAAAATAAACACATAAGATACTATAAACGTTTCTCTTCTCAGTCTTTAAACTTTGAATAAAGCTTCACATACCTTTACTCCTGAAACGAGATTGTAAGGTTTTCATACAGAGCTGTGTCCCAACTGTGCACATTTTTGTTATTTCTGTCTGGCAGCCTGTTGTAGCATACCATGGATAGTGTGAAGTCCCCTACAAAAACAATGACATGTTCAATTAACAATATAAAATCAACAACATTGCCTTAATAAAGTCTAGAAGTCATCTGCTATATTTGAGCTATGTCAAAACCACTTGATCGCCGGGCTCATTTCAAGTTTAATCTGAGTTTGTTTGCACAACTGAACACAGACCAGAGCAGAGACCTGAATATAGACCAGAGCAGAGACCAGAACACAGACCAGAGCAGAGACCTGAACACAGACCAGAGCAGAGACCTGAACACAGACCAGAGCAGAGACCTGAACACAGACCAGAGCAGAGACCTGAACACAGACCAGAGCAGAGACCAGAGCTGAGACCTGAACACAGACCAGAGCAGAGACTAGAGCAGAGACCTGAACACAGACCAGAGCAGAGACCTGAATATAGACCAGAGCAGAGACCAGAACACAGACCAGAGCAGAGACCTGAACACAGACCAGAGCAGAGACCTGAACACAGACCAGAGCAGAGACCTGAACACAGACCAGAGCAGAGACCTGAACACAGACCAGAGCAGAGACCTGAACACAGACCAGAGCAGAGACCTGAACACAGACCAGAGCAGAGACCTGAACACAGACCAGAGCAGAGACCAGAGCTGAGACCTGAACACAGACCAGAACAGAGACCTGAACACAGACCAGAGCAGAGACCTGAATATAGACCAGAGCAGAGACCAGAACACAGACCAGAGCAGAGACCTGAACACAGACCAGAGCAGAGACCTGAACACAGACCAGAGCAGAGACCTGAACACAGACCAGAGCAGAGACCAGAGCTGAGACCTGAACACAGACCAGAGCAGAGACTAGAGCAGAGACCTGAACACAGACCAGAGCAGAGACCTGAATATAGACCAGAGCAGAGACCAGAACACAGACCAGAGCAGAGACCTGAACACAGACCAGAGCAGAGACCTGAACACAGACCAGAGCAGAGACCTGAACACAGACCAGAGCAGAGACCTGAACACAGACCAGAGCAGAGACCAGAGCTGAGACCTGAACACAGACCAGAACAGAGACCTGAACACAGACCAGAGCAGAGACCAGAGCAGAGACCTGAACACAGACCAGAGCAGAGACCTGAACACAGACCAGAGCAGAGACCTGAACACAGACCAGAGCAGAGACCAGAGCTGAGACCTGAACACAGACCAGAACAGAGACCTGAACACAGACCAGAGCAGAGACCAGAGCAGAGACCTGAACACAGACCAGAGCAGAGACCTGAACACAGACCAGAGCAGAGACCTGAACACAGACCAGAGCAGAGACCAGAGCTGAGACCTGAACACAGACCAGAGCAGAGACCTGAACACAGACCAGAGCAGAGACCAGAGCTGAGACCTGAACACAGACCAGAGCAGAGACCTGAACACAGACCAGAGCTGAGACCTGAACACAGACCAGAGCAGGGACCAGAGCAGAGGGCCCTAGGACCCCCCTCTAGGGGCCCTGTTCACTGTACTTGGTCCCTGCAGGTGTCTCTGGCTTCTGCCTAAAGTATGACTGGATTTTTGACGTCTTTGGCTCTTTTCAACTTGATGTGTGTATGTGCACATTTGATTGCGATTTGTGATTTATAATGGACCACATTCACATGTTAGAAACAACATCAGGGTCTCACTTTAATCGAAATTAAAATACAAGGAGGTCTCTTACCTTTTGTTTTACAAAAGGACACATCACTGACTTGAACAAAACTAAAGCAAATGTTCACAACGCCACATTCAGTTATACGTATCATCCATAAATGATCGATGTCATTTTGGACTTACCACAATTATTGGATACAAGTGATCATCATTTGGATAGATAGAAGGGACTGATCCCTCTTCTAAATGAAGTCGTGAACAAAATCCTTCATTGAACTTGCGCAGGTTTGTGAAGCAATCCTCTTTGAAGTGGTTCGCACATACAAAAAGTGTCTTGGGCACTTTGGTCGGCGCATTATCTTTCCCTCGATAAATAAAATCAATCCAAGAACTTCTCGTAGGTTCTGAGGCTGGAGGCCGATGTAACACAATGTGTTGGTCAGAACAACCAACAACTGAACACCTACTTTTTGTATCAATGCGGACCTTCCTCTTCATCATGTTGTGTTTACCTTTAGATCTATCTTTCTTTCGTTTCTTTCAATAATTTTCGACAGGCTGTACTTCTTCTGTTGGAGTTTATTGGTAGCTGGCATAGTGAATGGTGCATTTTCCGCCACCTACCGGCGATGTAGTTTTACTACGTGCTCTTTATTTACAATGATATACACACAGGCAAGGCCATCTTCTTATGGTTTAGTACTTTATTCTTGAGTAATGTTTACAGTCTACGGTAGAGGTATTGGAGGAGGTTGGTGGGAAGAAGGGATTTAATTATAGTTCTGTCAATAGAGCAAGGAGTAAGTTTTTAATTTTTAAAACATGTCTGGTAATAACACTGGAAACCTCTGCCTCAGTTTTGTCCTTAATGAACTACTAATTTCTGTCAAATATTCAGTAAAAATATACAGATTATGCTTAAATTATTTTAACTATAAAGGAAATGTGGTTGTATCTCAAACTGTAGACTGTGCTGACTCAGTTTTATGCTTCCATACAGTCTGACTCAAATCCACTTTTACTGTGAGTTTGAATCTTCTCTGGAGCATATGTAAAGCATCTCTAAAGCTAAACTGAAGTGTAGTTGAACCTGCTCTGTCAGGTCCAATCCCAAATACAGAACACTTTCAGCTCTGAACTTTACTGCAGGGAGTGTCTGTCATGTTTTATTTTGGTTGAGCATTTGAAATGTGTACTTTTATTTTCCTGTAAAGAATGTGAGGCTCATCTGCACCAAAGCATACTCAGGTAAAAGGCTGCAGGAGGAGAAAATGAAACTTTTGCAGTTGATTTGTCACAGACATGTTTGAAAGTGTTTCCCCTGAGCCTTATAAATTATTCATACTATTTTGTATAGATATTGTATGGAATTAATGAAAAAACAGTGACCAATTTTAGCTTGAAAGCTTCTACTAAAATGGGCCAGGCAAATGGAATTTTGGAAAGCAAAAAATGTTTATTTTGAGAGTAAAATACTGTAAACCATGTTTCTCTTAAAGACAACACTGTTCACAACAACATATGCAGAGCTTTGCTTAATTCACCGCAGAAAATTATATGAACCTTATGTTACAGAAGCCAGACTTCTCTTGCCATAGCGAACATTTTATATGTTTTTGTACCACTGCCCAGACAAAAGATTGTCCTGCAAAATGTATTATCATTCCTGTTACTGATACAGGAGCTGTGCCCCTTCAACCTTTGGTGGCCCATTTTACCTGATGGCCCAATTTACGTGGATTCACCCTATAGTTGTATTCAAAAAAGCTTTAAGCCAAAGCCTGTCAACTCACTAAAGCATGCTCTCTCATGCAAACTCTTGATAAAACTGACAGCAGGAAACTGACTGTTTCCTGCTGTCCACAACTACAAAGTCTGTCTGAGTGTTTGCCAATTATGCAGTAAGCAACAGAAATGGGAGACCAAAAAAAAGTGAGTAAACATTTTATTGAACATAACAAACTGAAACTGTCAGTTTAAAAGTTTAGAACCCCTCTCAAAACAGAAATCAACGTCCCAAACATGAACTCAGCAAATGAGTAACGCCACCCTTGCTAAAATTATATTTGAAATATTGAATGAAAATTGGTTTCAGCTTGCTTTTTGGAAGGGTGTCCAGGAAGTGAGAGGGAACGTAGTGGTGAAGACGGCCTCACGAAGGACTATACTGACTGGAACTGATGTCCATTTTTGTAGACTTCTCTTTCCGTCCATCCCCAGATCAGGAGAACACACAGGATGGTCCAAAAGAGTGATGTTATTCTCCTGGAGAAGTCCTTTGTCTTGTGGGTTTTGTGAACTATAATGTTGTCCTGTTGAAAAACCCAGTGGTTCCACAGATGAGGGCCTCAGTCATGAGGGATGCTCTCTGCAACATCTGCACAGAGCCAGGGGCCGTTTGACGCTTTTATTAATTTATTCCTTTTTATCCACATCTGATATAAGGAAACTGTCTAGCTGCTGGACATGTTCAATATGAAAAGAAAGCTGTAACCCACTTATTTTCAGTCAAGTCAAACATTCTGGGATGAATTAGAGTCAGTTTCTACACCAAAAGCACAAATTAAAAAATTACACTGAAATTAAAAAAAAAAATGAATGATTTTTTTTTTTTTTTTTTGCTAAATTAGCTTCAGCTTTGAAAGAGGACTTCTCAAAACCCCAAAAAGCCAAAAGTAGTGTCAATCAGGCGAAATCTAAAGACACCAGCTTCAATTCTTCACATATTTCACATAGAAAAATTAATTTCATTCTGATATTCCTCTTTGCAGAGCTTGTTTCCAAGGGTAATCAGAGTAAATCAGACACCAGAGGCCAAAACTACAGAGTCTCAGCTTCACAAAGAGTCCAGACAACAGTTTGTGCTCCAAAGGGTTCAGAAACAGCTTCATTTTGAAATCAGGCTCATTTTAGTCAGATGTTTTAGGAAAAACAGGTCAGAGCGGCATGTGGCTCAAGAACCGTACAGAGACCCACATTTTCAATGTGGTCCCTGCTGCGGCTGGGCACTAGGGCTGTAGTCGACTAAAGAAATACTTGGTCGACTAGAGACCAGGCCTATCGACCAATTAGTAGATTAAAGGTGTGGCAAAATACACCAAAACTATAAAGTATCTCCATGTAACTAACCTAAACTACATTCAAAAGAACACAACGGTAGGAGTTCATGCAATAAACAACTATTTATACAGAAAAGTACTAGGAAACAGTGTATTTATATGTTAAGACTCCAAAATCTTCAGCTAACTCACTTTATATCTTTTTAAATAAAATCATTAGTCAGCTATAAAAATGGTCCACCGACTAATCGACTAAAAGACCAAAGGATTACAGCTGAAGGTTTGTTTGTTTTTTGCGTGTGCCCCCTTTTCCACCCCACCCCTACCACTCTGTGGGTCTTATGCGTTATTACACAGCTGATTAATTGATTAAAATGCGATTTTTGGAACCGGTGGGTGTTTTTTTTGTTTTTTTGTTTTTTTTAAACAAGACAGTCACGTGACTATCTTGTTAAATGGGGTGGAGAGATAATGGGGTGATCTCGGGGTCACAACAGGAAAAGTACTACCTTTGGGTAAGCACACGCTGTCACATTGATACTCGCGTTTCGCAAATTCAGAAACGTAATTTCATGAGCCCACGCATTTTATACTGCATTCACGTTTATTTATTCTGCTTGGACATACATATAGAAAATACAATGTTTCATATGCGGTGTATGTATTTTGACAGGGATGCGCACTTACGGTCGCGTAGAGCGTCAAAAAATAGGATTGTTTATATTTTCTGAAATCTACGCACGTATGACGTGCTGCTCCCGGGCAGTGTGGCCACTCTCATTCACGTTTCTTTCTGGTTAAATAAAACGTGGGAAAACGTGTCAGTTTTACGCGTGTGTAGGTCGTTTTACGCTTGCAGTGGGGCCTAGGCTTAATTGAAGGTTGGCGAGTGTACAGTGTAGTGCTTCTTCTTAACACACTCAAATTCCAAACAATCAACTTTTTGATTGATTGATTTTTGATTTGTTTTTTTTTTTTCTGCATTGCAGAGTCTGAACAAAATTCGTTAGGTCTGTAGATTAAATGCACTGACATTTTATTGGAAAAATACTCGCCAACATTCCGACTGAGTAGCAGAATTAAAGGCAGCACAACTGATACAATTAGTTTCTATTCTTTTTATTTTCTTTCTATTCTTTTGTTGATCTATTTTTTGTCTTTGGAGCTTTTGTTTCACTCAAATTGGATAAAATGTGAAAACGCCTAGGCCTATGTAAGTGTTTTAGGGTGAATATTCATTTTCAGTATTCAGAAAAAAATGTCCACAGGTAGAGTTCCCTGCCCCGAATATACCATCATATTCATAGGTTCATTTAAACACTTAAATTATCTCCCTGTTACATAAGGTGTTTTCCCAGAACATTTTTCAGTTCCTGGTATTTTTTTTTTATTTATTTTTTTTTTTTGTTCCATTTCCCATTCGATGCATATTCAGATACACAAGAACAGGTATCCAAGAGCTTATTTAGATTTGATAGCTTATTCTTTATCTGTACTAATGCACCTACATTGAATTCATTGTCCAAAAATGGACTGGTTGTGTCGTAATATAAATCACTCATAACAAACAAAATTTTATATATAAAAAAAAAAAACAATTGATGTAACATATTTTTTTTCAGTGTTTGTCTTGATATCTAGTTTGTTTGTTTTTTTGCCTTGGACACACATTTGCCTGTAGTCACCCCACAACGGCCTCATCATTTTCACCTTAAAACAGATGCCTTTACAACAAAGTCCTAGCTTGTAATCACAGTCATAATAACATAATCGCTGGGATGGTTGAGCTGTAATTTGCAGAGTGCACGCTCCTGTGAAAAGACATTTTCATTTATTCATTTACAGAAGATAAAATAGTCTGTTTTTTGTTTTTTATATTAAAACTCAGCATTACCTGTTAATATTGTGCATAATGATACTTTTAACAGGAGTGCTCTTGGGACCTGGTGCTGGGCGAAAGACTGGTCCCCTAGCAGTGGATTTGGAGCGACGAATGATGAATGGATCAGCAGAGTGTGAAGGGTAAGTATCAAACGTCCCAGCCTTCATTCCTCCAATCTGTCAAGGTAAAGGTTTATTCGTTTTTTTACACATGTCAATAATATATTTAGGTCTTCTTTAGAGTAGGAACATACTGACCCGTTTGCTTGGAGATGAGGGCTTGAATGGAACTGGGGACACTTTCTTTATAGAGGGGAGTGTCTTCTGTGCCTGGGCTGTGGGTTTGTTATTGCGAAAAGGATTGTCCTGAAAAAAGTCTTTTGGATGGAGGTTCAGCCTGAAGGGTCCAGCCTTTACTTTGGAGTGATGAGATAATACCTCTTTCTTTAACACACAAACAAGTGATCGGCGTGCTGCACGGTAGACTACTGTAGATTACATTCAATAGATAGATAAATAAACAGTATATGTTATTTTATATACTGTATAAATATTAATATCACAAACACCAGCTCAACTGCAATTATAAGATAAGATAAGATAAGAGATCCTTTATTTGTCCCACAATGGGGAAATTCCACTGTTGCAACACACAGTTTAGGACAGGAATGAAAGAAATAGGTGCATGCAATAAAAATAGGATAAATAAACATGGTCATAAAAAATACAATATAAAGTATAAAGTGCACACTCTTATTTACTGCACATGAACTGCACATGAACTCTTATTTTCTGCACATGAACTTTATTCTGTTGTGCTGATCACAGTTGTGTTATGGGGAAAGTCTACACAGACTTGTGGGCTGTCACTGAAATTTGAGTAGTGCCTAAATTCAATTGTCAGAACACAAGGGCAATTTCATGTTTTGTCTAAAGAAAAGTGGCTTTAGTACACAGCTATAGCTCAAGATAAAGCTCTCTTACCTTAAGGATTTCCTTGGGTCTGTCGTATGGATCAGAAGCATACGACTCAATCCCAGAAAGGGTCACATTAGGGTAGCTGCAAAAGAATAGATTTTAGTTTATGTTGCAGTATATGTACTCATTTTCTGTGTGAGAAGGTGTTTGAAGCAAAGAAACATTTCACATTTTTGATTTGATGATCTATATGTAGTGCACTTTTGCTTGCCATAAACCTGTAACCACTGCCTTTCTTGCCAGGTGAGGTCATAATGTTGCGCCCAGGTGACTTGTGTGGTTTTCGGGGCAGTGTCTGTGGGCTCATGGCTTCAACTGGTCCAGAGAGTGTGCCATAGTAACTTCCTGATCCACTCCTGGACAACCAACAGAACCAGTGCAGTAAGTTCAATCATAATCATAAGGCAATAACCGAAATGTCATCAATGTGAGTGTTCATGCATTTTCCCCTCACGGTTTCTTGATGGCATTGGAGGGCAGGAAGGCTTTGCCCAGGATTTTCTTGGCCTGCTGGTTTCGATACTGCCGGGCCAGTCTTATCTGGTCACTGAGCGCCTCACGTTCAAATATCCGGTTGTAGGTTTTCTCAAAAAAGCCACTCTGTAGCGCGCAGCGTTGTGTAGCACCGCCAGCCTGCATCTGCCGATTCCGGTGGGCGGACTCATTAAAGGGACCTAAAAATACATGTTAAATTGGTGTGTTTTATAAAGATGTGTTTATTGCAATAGAATAAATTATTTGCAAAGATTTAAGTCCCTTGCAAACAACAAAACATCCTGCTAACTCGGCAGTTTAGACCTCTACAAACATATGAACTGCAAAACAAATACAAGACTCACATGCATTTCAGAACATTTCAATCTTCTCTCAAATTGTGATGCACCTGGACGTGTTTACAATGTGCACTTTCAACAGACTAAATATAATATCACAATGTTTGTTCAGTCCCACTGTTTAAGTTGTTTATGTAAAATTTCCCAAAACTCCCTCCCTAAGCTACTGCATCGTCTCCGCAAAGCTTTGTGCCCTAACACCTCAGGTTACTTACTAATAAACATTTAATAACTAAGCCTTGCTGCTGAAATCAATAAATAAAAATTCCACCAAGATTTTGCAGTAAAGATTAAGTTACTCAGGTGACGAATAGCACAGGCTCACGGTTGTTTGGAGGGCTGTATTTGTCCCCTATAGAAATGTAACCCATCTCTTTGAAGATCCCCAGTCGCTCCATGTCGCTCTTCCCTTCAGCAAAAGCCATGGTTAAACTCTGCAGTCAGAATGAAACACGTCATGCACGTTTATGATAAGCCTAACGATCAAACTGCACTGTATAAAAGCACATATCAAGTACCTGCAAACACTTAATGCCTCTGTCCGTCTGTGTCCTATCAATGTGTACTGCTGGTTGCCATGGAGACGGTAAGACAAACCCATGTAAGGCAAGATCGTCTACTTGAAGGTCATGTGCCTCCAAATTACAAGCTGAAGGATTAAACAATAAAAAGGAGAAAGAAATGTTCATGAAGAAAAAACATAAGCAAAAACAATTGTATTGTAAAATAATTAATGTATATAGAATTCATTGTAAGTAGTTTTGAAGAATCCAAAATGTCTTCACGATTAGCTGTTTACGTGTTTTTAGTGTACAGTTCTGCCAACAGCAATAAGCAGTTTTCCAGAGCAGTTGTTCTCAAACTTTTAACACCTTTTAAAATGCTCTCATAAGAAAAAAACAAGGACGTAGATAAATATAAAGGGGTTAAACCAGAACCAAACCAGGGCCAAACCAGAAATAAACGTGATCTGCAGAAGGCCTGTTTTAAGTTGAAAAATGGACAGTTTTCTGGATGAGACGATTATCTGTGGAAAACATGATCTAAAGTGAATACATTTTAATCTTTAACTAAAATAACATTAGAAATATAACCTATTTTAGATTGAAATTGTGTAGCTTTAAGGAGTATTGTCATGTCAATTTGAGATGAAATGTATGTAATTTTCGTTGTTGCCACAAGGTGTCAGGCCAGGCTTGGAGATGCTCTTGCATAGACCGCTCCAACTTGACCCTCCTCACATCTTCATCCACACCTGAAACTCTTCACCAAGACCAAATAGGGTGCTGTTTTCCTACTGAGTGCACTTTGAGGAGCAGCTGATAAATGTCCAGAGCAAACTGGGAGGATGGGAAAAATACATGTGTGAATGAGATTAAGTGAAGCCGCGGCAGATTTAAATGTCTAGAGACTTGTGGCATAAAGAGCACTGGAAAGACTCTAGAGGGTTAAGGAGACACAATACTGGAAACATGTCCTTGGAGAATGCACGGATCTTTGCAGCAGCTGGGGAGCACACAGTGACCGATATGTGCAATATGCATGTGTTAAAAAGCACAGAGAAAATAAGCCTATTTTACTGTTAGATTCATTGTGTTTCTAATCATGCAGCAACTTCAAGCTTACTGGCTGATTACGATTGCTTTTATGGGAGTGCATATGGGAAGATGTGATACTTTTACAACCAATAGGAAGCATCTGTAGTAAACATTATTAGATGCTCATAATTTATAATCTTTCTTTTATAGGGCATTGTTAAATACAGTAGTACTCATTATTTTAAATATGAGTTGCATTTAAACGATGAGCCGTAAAAATGCCTTCTTATCTGCATATAGTGTGTAAACAAATAAACTGACTTATTTCTCTGTGGAATAGTGCTATAATAGTTATAGAGTTGTTAGTCCTTTTGCCATACAAACTTTGGAGGAGTTTGATACGTTTAGATTCAAAGTCTGCCAGTCTGTCCTACGGCATATGCAAGCAAACTTGTAAAGTGTCAGTAAAAAGACTAATGCTTTGTAAGATTTTGTAACTACACGTATTGACATTATGCATGGAGTTGGCAAGTTGCAATTTCCCTAATTAACTTTCTAGGTAGCTGAGGGTTATTAGGCCATTTATACATGGAAGTCTGCCTACCATATGGAACATTAAAGTGTTTTCCCCACGTGAAAACATTAGGACTTGATGCAAGGTTTTATAGAGTTTACACCCCTTATTTTCCTTTTCCTAAGTCATGTTTATAATGTATTGAAATAAACTCTCAAAAATACTCTCTGCAGAGACTGGACAGAGGTGAGAGCAGGACAGGATGGTCAGAAGTGACAAAAGCAAAGGGACAAGTCTAATTGGAACTAACCATCGGTGGGGCACCTGGAGGAGCCGCTTCACACAGAGAGGTGTCTGGACTGTGACATGTTGATTAACTATTGGAGAAAACAAAGTTAATGTGTTTCCTGACAGACCTAAATTGCTAAGGAGCAGCAAAATAAAATGGACAAAATAGCACCAAGAAGGCGTGAAGTTAGACCTGTTAGATTTAGAGACATAGTACTAAAGTATAGTTTTGAAATTCAATGAAGATAATGTACATTTAATGTTGTTCACTATTACCTGAAATAACTATTCATCATGAAAAACATTTTACAACACTATGTATCACACGGAGTATTCATGGACTATTGCAACTAAGTACTGGGATGTGGGCGGGGATAAGGGGTAGGTATTAACAGGAATGTTCTGAGCACTCAAGCCTCAGTTGCAAGACAAGACAAGACAGGATTAACGCAAACATGCACAAATCAATCAAAATGCAAATCTGAGTAAACTAACGATGCAGAAACACTGTTGTAACAAGGTTAAAAAAAAATTAAAGTTGATTTACATGATATGTCCCCTTTAAAGCATATGACAGGTTAGACACATTTCTCTAAAATGTGACATGATTATATTTAAGATTTAAGATTTCTTCTTTAAGATTAAGAAGTATTTTGCCTTTTTGTCCCCAGTTTGACCGTTTTTGTAATGTTTATAATTGTACCTCCTGGTTGGTCATGGGCAGCAAAAGGTAGAAGACATAGGTGGAGGTAATTCTACAACTGTTACCTAGCAACCATTTTTAAAACAAGGGCTAAAATCCATATAAATTACACAATAGCTATGATTTGACAAATAATAATACCTGATAATACTTTTAGATCTCAGCTCTACTTCCTGTCATTTTAAACAGTTATTTTTCAAAAAATTCTTTCCAAACTGCAACTTCATAAATGTAAAACTATGCTAAATATTTACCACAGGTGCCCTCCCATCAAAGTAAGTCATAATTACAATATTATTATATTATGTCATAGACTTTAAACAACCTGCATATATTGAGTCACAATGTAATACTACCAGTTTATCTTATCTTATTGTTACTTATTTTAATCATTTAGGTTTGTTTTTGTTTTTTTGATGAAATGAACAGAACCATAAAGGGACAGATGGTTGGTTGGATGAATAGATTTCTGCACACTTTTGAAATGCCCATGTATGATGTCCTCTGAGTATGAATAAAATTCCAAAACAATAACGCTTACACCTGTGTCTCCTGCCCGATCGTTCTTCCTGCCAACAAACAATGCAGCATGTGAGAAAAGCCACTTCAAAACATAGCCTTTATACAAAAGGAATCAGACATGAATGTCCTCCCATCAATCTCAAAAGCAGCAAAATGAAATTATACTTTGAAACACTTAAATTATCTAGGGGGATATTTGGACTTGTTCACATCTTCACATAAATTCTGTAATATAACAGTTTCTTTGCTGAGAGTGGCGGCTGCGTGAACCGCAATTGGTGGAAAATAGACTTGATGAGTGAGAACACTGAGTCAAAGTGTTGAGCTCCGCTATTACCATGACATAACACAGAAGGTGTGACAATGGCACTTTGGTGTGTGGGGATCAAAGCCCAAACCAGATTTTGTCCGCTAAAAATTGACTACATTCACAGCCCTCCAAAGACAGTGTTACACCAAGTCCCAAAGTTATCTGGTATCGAATATAAAGAGTCACTTAGGATGCATGAGTGATTTAAATGCAATAAACACAGCTTCCAGCCAACCCTCTGTCTCCTCTTCTCTGGCTTAGCTTTATTGACATAGGCTACAATGCAGCTAAGCGATTCTATTATGCTTCCAAGAGGAAAATCACTGAAGAATACACTCTGAATTGATTGTATTTTGGCTCAATCTGTCCCTTTTAAATAGAAATGTAGACACTCCAAAGACAGACTCTCACTGTCAGTCTGCAGGGGATTAAAATACCGCGACAATCACGGGAAACACTCGTGGCATTCTCACTGGTGCAGAGGAAACCTTATGAGCCAGAATTGCTGACATTTTTAACATTAGATGTATCCTAATTAAATATCATCAGTGGTAATGGGAACAGGTGTTGATGGAAATGACTCACACCGTGTGCCGGTTGGAGCATATGTTGCCAGCTACCAAATTAAAAACATGTCAGTGAATTACATTAGAGTTCTATTAAAGGATACATCTCTCAGGAAGGAGTTGTAAACATGTGCACATATATTGAGAATTTAGAACTTGCTGCACCTGCGACTCGGGCGTGTTTGACTGATTACGTTGTTTAAAGGTGCACTATGTAAATCATCCCCATGGATTTGTTATTGTTTTGTCTGTAGACATGTAGACATGTGGGTAACAATGGCTCAGCGGCGTGTTCTAACCGTTTCAGGCAAGACACTTCACCCACCATGCCAGGCATTATTATTATTATTATTATTATTATTATTATTATGGCATTAAACTTATCTGTATCACATTTATTCGATTACAAGTGTTATTATCTTAATTAATTTATGATTTAACTTTGAAAAACATGCATTGTTACTGTTAGGTAACAACGCCATTCTGTGGAACATTAAGGCAAACTATAACAAGCAGATGTTAAACCTTCCTCCCGAAAAGTTGTATAATGCACCTTTACAAATATGTGCAGGGGTGATATGATATGAATATACGATTGCAACCTGGCCGTCGTTATGTAGACTGTTTTAGTAAAGACTGGTTTGAAGAAACTGTGGTAAACTGGAATTGCATGGCCTTTAAAAACATGACTTCTTGTAGCACTGTCCACAGAGTTTCAGGTGGCTATTTATTTTTAAAATGCCTAGGTCATGGTATTAATTAGGTTTTTGCAGAGTCACACTAAAATGTGTAAATCCTTAAAGACCAGGCAGTGAACAGTGAGCTGCAGGTGGATGTCACTGACAACATGTTGAAGACTTTATAAATGAGATGAACACTTCCCCGCCGGAGTCTTCTGTGTTGACAAATGGAGGTGTTTGTGGGTCAGTGCCAACACTAATGCTAGTTTTGAAGGATAAAGATAAAAATAAAGCAAATTAGAAAAACAATCAGGTAGTCTTTACTTTACATTTTAATTGGATGTTTCTTTATTAATGTTTTAATAAAACTTAACATTATTAGCTGAGGATACGGTTAGCTTAGCCAACTATGTACTATGGATCTATTCGTTAGAGCTCGGGATAGAACATCAAAAAACAGCCGTTACCATGGAAATCCACCATGTTTGTTGTTGATGTGCTAAACTTACATAGGAAAACATTAGCCAAAACAAGGTAAAAAAGTGAACAAAAATCTATGGAAGAACCTGATAAACTCCTGGGTCACATCTGGTAAATACATTTATCAGTATATAGTGTTAGAACACTTTTAAATTAACGCTTCACTACAGTTCACTACATTGATTTAACATCGGGCTAACTGAACATTTTTTTATGTGTGATGTCACAATCTCGAGCCCTTTAAGAAGATGTGTTAAGTCTATTTGGCCATGTTTCCAAAAAAGGGGAAATACAAGCTACAAGAATGAGTATATTGAGTGACCACATTCAATATTACTTAAAGTGTATAATCCATACCTTAACCTTAACAATAATGCCTTTATTTGTCAAAGATTCCTTTACTCCTGCACTTTGTTCGGCTAACCTGTTTCTGCAGCCACAGCACAGCATTGACTGATTTTATTCATTTGATCAGTGACAGTGCAGCGATGGACATACGGCTGCTAATCTGCACAGTAAGGTCCCTCCCACCACTACCACAAAGTCACAAAACACAGAATAAAAGGTTTTCTGATCATCAGCTCACATTACAGACAGTGAGATCGTCTGAGCCTGCACCTGTGTCACGACTCCGCTGTCTGATTGTGGTGTACACTGGCTGGTTACAAGGTGCATCATCTCCACCGCATGTACCTGTCAGCCTGTTGTAGTCATCCCTCCAGTTAGCACTCGTTCATCAATCCATTCTGTAGCCATTAGCAGAAGGACTCTAAGCTGTGTTTAGTGACAGGAAAGCAGTCTCCATTTCCATTTCACTTACCCGCTCACGTACCCATAAATCACCGCTCTCCAGTCTCCCCACATGCAGTAGTAAAAGTGAGACAAACACTTCATTTTTTACGATTTCTACTGCGTTTTCAGATGCTCCATGGAGTATAGGTTATGATTTACTATATAATGGCGGTAATAAAATATCAAGCGCGCTCCACCAAGCCATTTGAATAAGTGAATAAGTTTTTAGCTGACAGAGAATTACAAGCACCATTACTTTCCCAAATGCAATGTAAAAAGGTGATTTGTAAAGTATTATTTCAAAAAACAAGAAAGTCGATATAAAAAATACTGTAAATCCTTTTTGTTTTTTCAGCAAATTCAATTTCCGTCCAACTTAGAATTATATAGGTTGTTTCTGTTTCTTTATGTAATATATTTATAATCAACACAATATCTTTATGCAGTATGTTTATTCATCATCATCTACTGCTTTGTGACTATAACCAAGTGAAGTTATTGTAATGATTACTGAATTCAAGGTGTAAAGAAAGTCGAAAAGAAAACATTGTATTGTCATTATTTAAGAAACATAATCAGTATTTGATACGATTAAGTTGATTTAAGTGAATGACTTAACATTTTCCAGCATGTTAGCATGGCTCTGATTCTCAAATAGAAATTCTTACAGTCTTTAATCTTTCAGTCTTTTATAATTTTCTAAGTAGGGCCTAATATTATGATTTATTTCTTTGTAACACAAGAACAGCGATAAGAAGAGGATTGTTGTAGTCGGAGGAACCAAAGGTGCAAATCAGCAGATATGCCTCCATCAAAAAAACAAATTATTATGTGAATTAATTTGATTAGAATAAGCCAACAAAAATATTGCATTGTATAGCTTATCTCGCATCTGCGCTTTTTCGTGATTACAGTGTGTTCCTGAACCTGACCTGAACCAGAATCCTCCATTGCCAGCTGCCATTGTAAAAGATGGCTCGATGACAATACACAGTTGACCTCCGCTGAATGACGCCACGGTCATCATCCATTGCACCTTGTCTTGACCTTCTGATCTTCAACCTCTTCTCCCTCTTCTTGCTCTAGGACACTATGATGTCATGTCTCCACACCACCCACCTCCCCTGGGACCACAACCAATCAGGCAAAGTGCTGTCCCTCCACTGAACCTCTTAACTCCTCAGCCCTCCCTCGAAGCCCCTGGCCTGTCACCTCGCCATTACCCCCTACAGCGACACCTAGGATAGCGCTCCTGTGGTGTAAGTACATCTTTAATTATGCTTGTGTGGCGATGGTGGTAGTTCATGTGCTGGCGAGTAACTGTCATTTATGGGTCAAAAGTCAGGCGCATTGCTTTTTTACCCAGCTTTTCACCAATAACGGCTAATGGTAGATAAGAACATCATCACATTTAAAAGACTGTTAATCAAATGGGTGCTATGTGAGCACTTCCGTACACAACAGCACTGTGTATAACTTACTTTCATTGATTTGGCCATTACACATATTACCTTCTCGTAGATATTATAGTATGTAGTGGTATGCATAGATGAAGTGGTTTGCAGTTTAAGTAAAAAGGCAGATATGTCCTCCCTGTCTTCTGTGATGCCACCAAATATGTGTAACTCAATGAATACAAAAAGAAGGTTTCCCTAATTACTTACAGGGTTTTCCATTATTCTTTACATGCTTGATGATCTATGTTAACCTTTGTTTAACCTGGAAATGCCACCGGGGTTTAAAATTACCTTTACTTGGCAGTTGGGACACAGGGGAAACATGCAAACTCCACCACACAGATCAATTGATCCTTGATTCTTGCTATAAGGCATGTTTGAATTGTCCAGATAATGACTATTCGATCACTAAATTACTATTATATTATTCCAGTGATCAAGTAGTTGCAATTAATTTAGTTTTGTCAGCCCTATGTTATTATCAAACACCTATCATCATTACAAAATTAGGAAAATATTTTAATTAATAAACTGTAACTCAATTTCAGACACTCGAGTTTAGAGTGTCCTTTGCTTCCTTGCTCTTCCTAGAGATAAACCTGTCCCTTTCGGTTGTTTACAACACAGGAAATATATATTGTTTGTCTTTTTCTCCTGGTCCCAATCTTTGATTTCTTTGTTCGCAGTCCCCATTGGTCAGGCACAGTTGGAGGAAAGCAATCTTGTCTCTCAGTGTGTCACAGCAGTCTACACATCCCCATACACTGCTGCTCCAGGTAACTAAAACTGAAAAAGCCCATTGTTACTTGAGCTATTTCGATTACTACGATGTAATGCATAATCTTTTCTTCTTTTTTCTTTCTTTCTTTTTTTTTTTTTTTTGATCTGGAGAATGACTTAATATTATTGACATTTTTACAAATTTAGTACTTTTATAGGAAAGCTCATAGAATTTGAGTGCTCTAGCTCAAGAACCAAGAATGTATTTTGTAATAGTATAATTGTATGCATCTTTTTAACATTTCTGTTTAGGATTGTGTTTTGTTTATAAACTTGAACAATAGATGATAATTTAACTGTTTAAAATGCCCCTATTGTTGCCCGTCGATGTTGTGGCCGCTATCATTCAACACAATGAGTGTTAAAGCACAGTCCACTATCTGCAACTCTCAAGGGCTGGATTACAGACGCTCTTTTGTCTGACAGACTGTGAAGTAAGCAACTCCTCATATCTCTGAGCTTTATGTGAGTGAGAGACTGAAACTCTTCAAGAGCAGCAAGAAGTTAGTGTCACAGATATATGCCAAGTTATGGACATTTTATTTAAGATCTTAAAGGTGCACTATGGAACTTTTCTTGCTGCCTGTTTGTCCTGATGTTTATGCTTTGACTGGAATGTTTCACAGTATAGCATTAAGCATGTCTATCTTGCATTTATTCAATTACAAATGGTTTTATTGTTAAATTTCAAAAACATATTCATTCTTACTGCAAATGGTTGCCTCTCCACAGATCTGCCCTGTAACTTGGCAGTGTGGTGTCACGTTACCTGCTTGTCACCATGAAAATAAACAGGTTTAATGCCATATTATCGAACATCCCTGGCAGAGTGCTCCATCAAAAAAGTTAGATAAAGGGAAAAATTATCTTGACCCTCTCTTTCATCTCCATAATAATAAGATTAGTTTATTTTCTGTATTTTTTTTACAGACAAAGAGCGTAGGTTCAATTGGTCCATTTAGAGTTACTCTCCAATTTCTGCTGCTCTGACTAGCACATCAAGGTAGATACACTTTATTGTTTCCGTTCTAGGGAAATTTGTCCTCTGCATTTGACCCATCCTTCAGTGTTGTGGGGGAAACTTGTCAGAAGCAGTGTGCGCTGAAGCCTGGGGACACAGCTCCAAATCTTGAGCCAGGTTTGGTGTAGGATTTTACCTTTATTTATTATGACACATACTATTTTGTTGAGTTATTCTTTACGTTTTCTCCTCAAGAGATAAAAAGTGTTCTGCGTGTATTTAGTCCACACACCTTCAGCAGACTGAAACAATGTTTACTCTCGCGGAGATGATGTTTACTGGGCCTATCTTCTTATTAGGCATAAATATGTGGGAAAACAGAAACTAGTCTATTATTTTGGGTTTTTTTTTCTTCAGGGCAATTCCTTCCTGACTAGCTCCATAGGGTTTTGGATGTTTTCCGTGTGAGCAGAGCATAACATGGTCCAGTATCCTGTCTGAGTGAGCTGTGTCTTGTATCTGCTGCAGCCGGCTCAGTGCTCATTTGAATAGAACAGCAAACATGCTCACTGCTCTCTCACAAAACACATACAATACACATGGAGCCAGGTTGCTCTTCCCTGTAAACAATTTTTTTTGTGTTCAGAGGCTTCTTTTATTTTGTGGATGATTACTTAAAAGTTCAAACCTTCTCTATATTTTTTTAAATAAAAATAAAATGAAATGTAAGTTAATGTGGTTGACAAAATATAGAGTGAAAATATGTATAGAATTATAGATAGAGATGAATGAATAATGAATGGTGCTTGTTTTGTCAATACCTAATTGATATTTGCAGAATCTTTAAGTTACTGAATAATTGTAGTTCTTTATAACAAAACCTCTGAACATCTGGGTTGGATTGGAACCGTTTTTCTGAGTTCAGTATCATTAGCAGCATAAACAAAGATAATGACATTACCCAAGGCTCCTTTTTATTAATATGTCCTTATGGCTCATGCTCTCCAGTCATCATCTGGCAATTATCATTATTTTTAATGTAATGTCGAGTGTACTTAACATTTTATTCAAACAAAACTAAATAAGGTTGGCAAAGAATTTTAGAATTACCCACTGATACTTTTATATTTCAATGTGCAAAAAGCGTTTGTAAAAAGTGTGTAAGAAAATTAATTTGGCTTTAAGACTTTATTTTGTCTTGTTTCTGATGAAGCATGCATAATCTGGACATAGATTAGCAAAAGAATAATACATTTTAAACTGAAACATTACATTGTTAAATATCCCTGCTTTAGAATGTAATCTGAAATTTTAGCTGGCTAATTTATTATTAAAATGTAAGCCGATTATATCTCTGCTCTTAAGTCGTCATACGCTGCCTCGCCGTGGTTTGGCAGCTCATGGCATGATCTGTTAGAAGTGCTCTCTGTGTGATTATCTTTGATCATCTTTGCTAAATGGCTTGTGCGCTCACTCCAAGTGCTCACTCCGGTGCCCGGTTTTGTTTTGGACTTGTCAGGGTTATAGATAAAGAGGTCAGTGTTCAGCAGATGTCAGCGAAAAGAAATCACAAGATGATCAAGATGAGACAGATGCTAATGTCACTCGACAATTATAAATTCTGTCGCAGGTCTTACATAATAACACAGAAGTCTTATCTCGATTAGGCTGCCAATTCTTTGACGGGTCACCACAAATTCAAATGTTGTTCCTTCTCCGGACCACACCTCTATTTCCCAGAAGCCTGCTTATACCAGCGTAACACCTCAGTCACTGGTTGACTCTGTTCTCTCGATCCGCCCTCCCTCCCCTTCTACATAACCTGCTTTTTCAGCGTCCAGTCTCCTAAAGGGGGGTCCCGAATCAGCTGGGCAGATCACCAAGACGAAGCCCCCACACTGAGCCTCTCCACCAGCCTTGGAACATCAGCGTCTCTCGCTTAATAAATAAATAATTGTTGTTTGCATCTTTGCATCTTCATTGTGGCGCGGTCCTAATGAAAGGACAATAATAAAATGCATGTAAGCAAAATCACACCATTAACATTTAATCAATGAATGAATTTAAAAGAATTATAGGTGCTCCCAAGATACTAAAATTCCAAACAATTTTCTATACTTAGGAGTTTACTAATTTTTTGATGCCACAATGATAACTAAACACACAATAGTACGTTCTTGAATATATATTGTGGTCTTATACTGTTCTGATAAAGTTCAAAATCATTCTAAAACTGTTCAGGAAAAGTCATATTTTGTCAAAGGAGTATCTAGTTTCGATTCTGTTTTTAGTATCGATTAGAATCTGATTTCCAACACTTTTGACTTCCAACCTTAATTGTAGGTCCAAACTACTTGATCGTGTCACTCTCACTCTCCCACATGTTCTACCACATACAGTAAACCCCAAATCTTAAAAGATCTTTGCCGTGAGAAGATAAGGACATTGGGCGCGGGTTAAAAATAAGTGTCCTAATGTTATCTAGGGTCGCAGCAAGAGGCACGGCTTTTGCACTATTCTCGTCAGCGTTCCCCCTGGAAGTGAATTAGTGCCTCCATTATACATTTACTTACCGCCTCCATGGCACTGATGGTTGCCTACTCTATTTTCCTCCATAGCACATCACCACTTATCCACAGCATACGAACTCCATGATAAACCTATTTACTGTCCTGAAGTGAGATGAAGATCGGCTTGTGATTTGATAAGAATGGATGTTTTCGCCTAATGTAGGACCAATTAGAAGAGACAGGAAGGACGTCTCAGGACTCCCAAGATTGCCATCGCTCTTAGGTCGCTAAATATGACTGTTATTATACAGTGGAGTTGACGCTTACGTTTGGAGACGGGTAAAAATAACCCTGAAAGTTGAAAAGTGCAATAGTTTGTTTATCCTGCGCTTTGAAAAGTCTCTGTAGCATATTGCCAATGTATTATAGATGTTGTTGTTGTATTAAGCCATGGTGTTCCTGGCCCAATCATTCAACTTTTCTCCAACGCTCGGCTTTACCGCTTCCGCCTCCTAAAGATTTCCTAGGATTATTTTTTTCCCCTGAAACTTCTCAAAATACCGTACATATATCCATGTCTGCCTATCAAAATGACAGTGGTGATGTGCACTGTTATGGAGAGTCCTGCCAAGAGGGTTTTGCATATGGGTGTAGGTGTGCCACTATTCCTCTTAATGAAAAGGCAATGGCTTCCCTAAGCATCTCAAAGTACTGTGTATATACCATGCTGTCCAAGGATTTTTTCTGTTCAGTGAAATAAATATTGAGGTTAAAGTTTTCAGTGAAGCATTGTATATGGCATGGTTAGCAGTAGATAGCAAACTTAAACTGAATTCAACATGTATTTCAGATGACATGCTTCTGGAGCTGATCTCTACCACCGGTTCTCAAATCTCTGCAGTTCAGACATTTGCTGAATTCATAGTAAAGTTAACCTGCATTTCTGACCAGGTTTAGTCTTAGTTTCCATCCAGAATAGTCCTGTTGTGATATAGCTCTGGAGGTACTCGGAAGGTCAAATGTTTTCTTTGGTGGAACTGCCCTGGACTGATACGGTGCTAAATACTGTCAAACACTCGAGGATTTGTTGGCTTGAGTATTTACTAACTTCTGCCTGTGTAACTCTGGTAGGAGCCAGAAGAAGCCAGAGTAGAGGCAGTGCTCCACGACATAAAGAGGGGCCAGTGTGACTGTGATGACCTGCAGATGCTGCTGGATGCCTCAAAATAAAAATAGAAAAGAGTAAGTACAATTTTTATTTTAGTAGTCGACTAGTCACATAATTATTTCTACTGTTCACTGAGACTTTTTAAAATAGATTATCAGCAAATGAAGGTTCAAATATGATGACAGAAGATATCTAGATAGAGAATATTTATGAATGAAAAGTCTTGTTGAAGGAAATTGTTTACTGGTTTTGAGATTTTGATTTAATAATGTCAGTGTCTTTGTTATATAAAGATCTGCTTAAGAGTGCTTAAGAGTCTGAATTGTCCAGTTAACGATTACGATGATCAAAATACGACTGCAATTATTTTTTATAGTCAGCTAGTCACAATTAGTCAATTAATCATGGCAGCCCTAGTCCCCATTCTAAGCTGATGAGAAAAGAGAAACCTTTAATCGTTATGAATCTTAACAGACCCACAAAACGTTATATTTTATTACAAACCAGGCAATACTTTATCTCAATAAAAATAACTTTCCATTGCAAAGTGACATTTGGGAGGTGTTGGTGCTGTCTTGGGTCGAAATCAAATTCTATATACCCACTTTTTCATTTATGAAGCATTGACTGTTCGTTACAGTCATGCATGGAGCGTGTCATTAAACTTTCATATGAGAGCCAAAGCCTTTCAATAATATCAATAATGTTTGTGAATCATTGGAGCAGTGTTCCATGTCGGATTGACTGGACCGTGTTGTGCCCTGAGGCTCACTCTTGGCCCAAAGTTCAGTCTTAGGTTAATTTGGCCCTGGATGCAACAACAGTAATGCAGTGACTGTTTTGAAAGCAACATGTAGCAAATCAAAGTATGACGGTTATTTGATTCTTTTGTCAATTTGTAAGGATCGTGCAATGGACTGACGAGAACACATCATGTTGAAATAGGGACTTTTTCTAGTTGTAGAGGTGGCTAAATCTAACGGCGTACCGACTATTCCTGGTACAATATGCTGTTAGATGATTGGCAATACGGCATTTCATTACTGTGATATAATTGTACTTCCATAACTGTATGGATATAAATATAGAAACAACCCAATGCATGCATAGCGAGTTGGCGCGTATCCCGATCATGATTCACTGTGGGAGTTTACGGCTCATACACTTTTCAACAAGCTGTCTACTGTGGTCCTGTAACATCTCTCTCTCTCTCTTCTCCCTTTAGCTTTCCATTCATTTGGAGCTCAATGTGCCTTATTAAATCTCTATCGCTCTCACTGAATCTGTCTGTCTCCCTGTAGTCCCTGCTGGCACTGACTTCTAATGAGAACACACAGGGGACCAACACAATAATTAGGTTAACTGAGATTTGCATGTCCCTGGTCTCCCTCTCTCCCTCCTCTCCTTTTCCAAACACTATGTAAATACGATTATGGCTGGATCGTATATGCATCCATATCCACATCTGTGCTCATACAAAGTAGGTGAGTTGTGCATGTTATTCTGTTCCTTATCACAGACGCACATCGCCATCCCTCGTGTCTCCCGAGGGACTCAAAGATAGCGCCCATTACTGTCAGCCTCATCTACCTCTAATTGGCTGTGATCGGATCCCGGGGGGAGGGGCCTCAGATTCAATTAAAGCCTGTGATTGGCCCCTTAAATATTTAATGTCCAGAACTAAAAACAGCCCGAGAAACACTTCCTGGAGTGAAACTGGTACCATCGGGAAGTCTGTTTTTATTTATGTCATGTGGATGAGTGCTCCTCCCTTTTCCAAAATATCTGATTTCCAAACAGTGAAAGGAAGAAATATCTTTTTAAATCTATCTAAATCTCATCCCAAAGTGTCATTAAGTGATGCTCATGGCTCTTCCCTACAAGTTTGCAATGGATAAAACGTTTTCTAATTATACATCGTGTAGCGGCATGATTTTGTTACAAAGTTATGATTTTATTATGTACTTTGTGGGGGAAAAACACAATTCACTCATTTATGAAAAAAACGTGGGTAATCCAGCTTTAAATGTTGTTCTTATTCTGTTTGTTTGAGATGCAGTTAGCTCCTTCTCAAACGCACTTTTGTCATGTTGCTTGTTTTCAAAGAAGATGATGTTTGAAATTGTATTAAAAATAACTTCATCAGTGAGGTTCAATTTCTGGAATGAAATTTGAAGTATTGATGTTTTATTGAAAAGATGTCAAGGAGCATATAGAAAAGACAAAGTACATTTTGTTTTATATCATTGTGGCATCAAATCGTATCAGTATCTAAATCAAATTAGACGATTTAGATTTTCCTGTGCCACTGCTGTCTATGTCTCGTACTGACTGACATCAAATCTCTAACTTATGCTTACTTGTAAACAAATAAGCTTGAACTGCAGTGGCACGAGGATTCTTTATCTTATAGGGTTTACATGTCAGTGTGCTTCAGATATAATCAGTTTGAGGCTATACATTTGGAGATGCTCTATGTCCTGCCTGTGTGAGTATGTGACTGTGTATGCATGGTGGCGATTTGCAGCAGTTATATTTGGCTGAATGTGTTTACATAGTGGATGTATGTGTGCGCCGTATGTCCCAGATAATCCGGACGGCTCAGGGGAGAGTGACTGGAGCCATCAGAAGCTTTTCTCCACATCTAGAACCAAATACACACATACATCATGCACTCTGACTATCAACAAGACAAGCAAAAGGGACAAGGACTAACTGAGGAGTTTGACTCATTAGCTCCAAGTTCCTTTAAACCGCTCGACCACATTGATTTCTCTCTTTGCTCTGTATAAAGTTGGAGCTATTGAAGTCTTCACAGTTTGTGGAATATTTGAGGTTTATTGGATGAAGCGCAGAGTAAAAACAGCCACATGATATATGTTTGTGCCAAAAAAAAAAAAAAAAAAGAGCACTGATGTCTAACTAAACAAATCTACTAATTTCCATCTGAATGATCTAAACGACTTTACTAATTGGCCCCAAAACATCAGCTGAGCTTATCAGCTGTCAGCTGCTCTGGCTTCTAAAAAATCAACATCAACCATGACAAAAAATGCATAATCCTGTTGTCTTGTCCAGTATAGCCTAACTTTATTTTTCTTCATATTATGAGGCCGGGTTGGTTTCATAGATTGCTCATTAGGTGATTTTTCCTAAAATGCCTGGCTAAAATGAGCCTCACTTCAAACTGAAGTTGTTTCTGTAACCTTTGGAGTATATAAACAACTGACTGAGCTCTTGGTGAAGCTAAGACTTGTAGTTTTCTGCTTTGTTGTTTGATTAACTCTGATTATATGGGAACAAGATATACACAGAGAAAAATGTTTTTGCACTAAATATAATGGCATAAAGCTGCTGTTGAGAAGTGTGAACTGACAGACAAATTGAACATTTGTTGGGTTTTGACAGTTCCTATTTCAAAGCTGAAGCATATAGCAATAAAATGAGATTTAGGGACTTGTTATAATGAAAAGTCCAGGCAAAAAGCCCATAAAAGGTTTTTTAAAAGTCTGTGAATTTTGGGGTTATCTTTTATTTGTGGTTTGGAGAACCAACTGATCCCGATTCATCCCAGGTTGATTTGAGATAAGTGGGTTACAGCTTTCTTTTTATGTTTTGCCCAGGAGCTTGATAGTGTTGTGGAAATTCTGTCTTGTGCATAGTCTTAACAAGGGCACCTCCATTTCTACCATTGTTGACATTTCTGAGTGGTTAGCTCTATCTACGACGGGCGTCATCCCACTGGTACAGAATTTGTCCTTCTCTAATATTATCAGATTCCATGGTGAACTTGTCTGCCAAAAGTGGTATGCTATGCACTTCTCATTTTATCTCGGCCAGCTTGTCTCCAAGCTGGCCTTCTTACCACTATTTAAACCTCTGTGTGTGGAAGCATAGTCAGGCTTGAATAGCCAATACTAGCACAATGTGTTGAGTATTCAAGTCGCCGGGTCCGGACTGATGGTAAATAAACTTCTCCTGCCTCAGACATCCAGAGTCTCCTGCCTCTCCTTACAACTCTAGGACTCGTTGGGACAACACTTGTTTTCCCTAACAGTTTTGGCGTCACGGACGACTTAATCTACATACAGCTGATCTGGTAAGTGCAAATATTTTTCATCTCTTTTTAAAGAGGAAAACTTTGCCTTACCAGATTCATGCTTGACAGACAGAAACCTTTGCAATGGGGTTTATCAGTTTAGTTCTTACAAAGTTGTAATACTGAATTGGCTTAAAGGAGGTCTACATTTTGCATTTCCTACTCAAGCCTAGAATCACTTTCTAGAGTTATAGTAGCACTTTGCAAATGTATGTGGTGTGATCAGCTCATTCTGGAGTTCAGTTTTGGTCGAGGACAGTCAGGACTGTCAGGTCCTGACTGTTATTGGTCGACTGGGTATTCAGGGAACAGGGCTGAGCACAGAGCCAGGGGCTGCGTACACTGTGAGGATGGAGCTCATAACAGTGAGTGAGGAAAGTTACAGGACAGTGAGGTGTAGGCTGTGTGTACAGTTTGTGTTTCATATTTACTGATGCAGGTAATTATGCTGTGAAGTTGGAGATCATTTGGGGTGTAAAACTAGAAAATGAGTGAGGAAAGATGAGTGAGGAAGGACAATGAGTTTCTCTGGCCTGTGGAGCTTGGGATGGAGTCATAAAATAAATAAATAAATTCATTAATTAAATAAAATAAAGACAAACGTTACCATGGAAATCTGCCATGCTTGTTGTTTGATGTCATAAACTTACAAAAAAAAACAACAACCTTGGCCTAAACAATGTAAAATAATAATAACAATAAATAAATAAAAAGTGTACATACAATCTATGGAAGAAGCTAATAAACTGCTGGGTCAAATACATTTATGAATATATAGTGTTCGAATACTTTTGCAGTAATGTGATGTCATGATCCCAAGCTCAATAGCCAAGAGATTGTTTAATATTAATTTTGTTGAACAATGGGCTGAATAACATTTTAATAGCAATTACTATGTCAAGTAAACGAATACCAAGACGGGAGTTTTAGAGGGTTTTATTTCACAGTTAATGGACTGTGACCACAGACTGGTGTGAAGACCTGGGTAGATTGTGTCCAGAGGTGGAAAGTAACTGATTGCAAGAGTAAAAGTCCTGTACTTTGGTCATTTTTGATACCTAAGTACATTTTGAAGTGGATACTTTTTCTTTGACGTATCTTTGCTTTTACTTGAGTAACAAAATTTAGTGTTTCTGCCGCTGAGCATATCTATTTGTGGGAGTCATAAAAGTCTGTGGTGTAATTACTGCTGGGCACTATTCAGATTAGCTGTAGATGCACTAGTAGCAGTGGGTGGAAGGGGTTCATGGGTTCAGGGAAGAGCCTGGGAAAGCTTCTCTTTAACCATCAACCCCGGGCCCGGGCGCCATATTGTTGTTTATATATACACTGCGTGATAGGGAGTCACTGTTGGGTGTATTGTACTCTAAAACAAACCGTGGAACTCCAGAATCAGTTGATAACATTTTGATGCATACAGACAAATAATATATTTTTAATATCATGAAATTGGCCATATTTCTGGATGCTGCAGTAGATCTTTATTTCCATTGATATATGTGTGTCTTGTCTGCTTGGCTTTTGTTCTATTTGCATGGCTTTTTATATGTTGCGCTTTTATGTTTCTGTCAGATAAGTCACATTACATTTACAACAGTCTAACTCAGTCACAGGTCAAACACCAGTGTAACACATGCTAAGTCATTCTGTGGCCTATTGCAGCAGGTTCTTCTGTCTTACAGACTGGCTCTGGTCTGGCCCTCACAACCTGCAGACAGTCGCACATATTCACAGTGTCAGAGCTGTCAACAACAATAACAAATGCAGTGTAGGGTTAAACGTGACACGAGGAAGAAGTGATAGGCCTGATTGGAAAGTTTAGCTTTTATACTGGTCATCTCGTCGTGAATGGGTTCTTTAAGATTTTGCAAACAGCTGTCAATTATGACAGGGTATAAGGACAGTAATAAACTGAAGTTTAACTGAAATATATCTGAGTATCATGAGGATACAGAGGTTTGGAGATTTTAAGGAGACTGCTGCTGACTGCTGCTTGTGCGCAAAGTAACTGCTGCTTGTGTCTGTTCTGTGTGTCTGCTGAAGGTCCTTGAGCACATGTTTGTTTTATGTTGAAAATAAAACAAACTAAATACAAGGCTTACAACAATATGCTAATATGGGTAGTATGTTACAGTAACGGTGTGCTAAAACTACTCTCTGGGAATAAAAGGGCAGTATTATTGTAACAAATTATTAACAACAGGTGGTTTATGAATACCACACATATAAAAAGACTATGGAGAAGGTATTTCTGACACGTGTTAAAGCTCTGCTAAGGATAAGAGGATATGGAAATAACTCAGTGCAGCATGATAAATTAATAACTAATAGTTGTGTTTGTTGATGACTGCGTTTAAGATGATATTCAATGAAAATGTGTCATATTTTGAGAATTGATGCTGCTCTGTAATGTTGCTTTACAGGAGCCACAGAAGATGGGGATCGAGATAAAGAGATGATCCTTGAATAACACGTCACATTTTACTTGACTATTGCATGTCATCTACTGCAGCGACTTGTGAGTACAGCTTTTACAACTGGGTTCAACAAACAAACTAAAGTTCAAAAGGGAAAGCTTTTGATAACTATTATATTTAAAAAATAATAAACAAAAAAAAAGACACACTGCAGAATATTTTTTATAAAGTAGCCTAATGTAAGATCAAACAAACAAATGGTTTCTGTATTAATAATAAAAGTTACATTCATTGGTATAGGTGACATTAAAAAAAAAAAAAAAAAAAAAAAAGGTATTTATTTTATCATGGGATATTTTTTAAATTTTTTGAACACTATGTGATGATAATTGTTGATTATTATGGCTGTTATGAAGTACAAGTTTATACTGGACACAATAAGAGCTGAGTTGGAGAGGTCTAGTGTGTACTAGTGCAGCAGTGTTGTGCTTATTTTAAGTATTTAAGGTGGTCATATTTGCTGCTTGGTTTAATGATATTATTGCAGGGTTTGAGATAAAATCAGATTAATGAGCCTGTTGAAGCCGCAGTATGTAATTTTTTAGCAAATGTGTCCATTCTGTGAGTGAGCTCTCCACAAACCTTACTCATACTTGGCCTGGAGAAACCTCCTCCTGCTTGTTTCCATGGAAATAGTGTGCCTTTAGCTATAATATTTCACGGTGTGGCTGTGGCATGGGGCATATCCGTCTCTATTGAGGAGCTGACACATGCCATTTGCTCTGGTTGAAAAGTGGTTTGAACTTTGTTTCCATGGAATCATGCAGACGATATGACACCGCCAAAAAAAAATTTCATACTGTTGCTTTAATGAGATGGCAGGCAGGTGCTTTTTTTTGTGGTATGCAGATAATACTTCTATGCGGATTATAATGTAGTGAGTTTGAGCCATTAATTTAAATGGTCTGACTTGGTATTTGTGAATTTTCCTCATTGGATAATTATTTTTGAAAACACCACATAAAATCAATAAAAAATAAAAATAAAAAAAAGCAAAAAGCAAATTGTCTTGAGTTTCAAATGAGAAGACATTCCTTTTCTTCTCCACAGACTCTGGCTACTGTTGTTGATTTACTGCTGTAACTGTTAAAACTACAGGTTTAGTTGGGCTTCTTGAATATCTCACCAAGCACCACAATAAATAATCTTACTAAAAATAATAGGTTGTTGATAAACATGTCTTAACTTTGAGGTAACGTTGAATCAAGTTGTGAATTAAGTGGTTTTAGAAACAAAATAATAATAATAAAAAAAAGAGAAAGTATAGTTACTTTACAAATTGTAAATTAGATTTTTTCAAGTTGAAAGTCTAACGAGATCAAAATGAAGTACTTTTGTCCAAAGCTTACACAATATGTGTGAGGGCAATAAACAGTTAAAGGGGTATGGCTAAATGATGTATAAGGCATTTTAAAAAAGAAATACACTGTTTGGGCCAGCTTTACTTTATTTTGTGATTTTTGGAACTTCACTGACTTGATAGGCGGAGAGGTTTAAATACTTAACCTCCACGTTCTGAAGTTGTGCAGATTCTAAATCCTTTTATACCTTTTATTTTATTTTATTATACTTTTTATTACCATATTTTTTGTAAAAAAAAAAAAAAAACAAAAAAAAAAACAAAAAAAAAAAACGCAATTCTTTTTTATATTTTATTTTATTATGCTTTTTTATATTTCCATATTTTTTGTAAAAAAATAAAAATAAAAAAAAAAATAAAAAAGGGGTTCTCCGGACTGCTAGTATTTTAAATAATCTGAGTGGAATCTGAGATGGGTTTGATGCCCGGTGTGTCTGGGTGGGCCTGGTTTGAGTGCAGTGGCTCCCTGGGTGCCTCGTCCTTCTCCAGCTCTCGACTGAATGGTCACATGACTGGGACTGGCTCTGCTGCTGTTTGTCTATAAAGACTGTCTGAATGTGGCCGCTCATGACATGAAGCATGAGTTGAACTGAACTAAAACCAAAGACTGTCCTGGGTCTGAAAGTGCTCTGTGGACTGGGCTTCTCCACGCTGGCCTCCTGTCAAATGAATGAACTGAATCAAAGCCTCCAATACCACCACCTCTGCTGCTGCTGCTGCTGCTGCTCCAAGGCCCCACTGAACTGTCTCTGCTGCTGCACAAGGGCTGTGTTCACCTGGGCTTGGGGCTGACGCCTGCTCTCAGATCCACTGTCAAGCAGTTCAGTTAGTTATCTTTCAATGGATTGTTCTTTAAGAGGAATTAAATTGTATTTTTATTTAATTATTTCAGAGATATACAATCATACATTTTAACAAGCTATAAACTGAAGTCTTATAACACCATTTTGCCATACAATGTCAAAGAAACAGTTTAAGTCCTTACAGCAAGGGGGACCCCCTTCAGAAAGTTAAATAGTTTTGAAGGTTGGTAATTTAAACTTATGGCACAATAGAAATATTAACATCAGAATAAAGAAAAGCTATGTTGCCGTTATCTGTGAATTAATTTCACAAACTATGTGCTCTGGTGGTTTTATGCTAAAAAAAAAAAAAAAAAAAAAAAAAAAAAAAAAAAAATATATATATATATATATATATATATAAAGCATAATGAGAGTAATAGGAGGCAGCCACAGTAAAATGACATTAAAATATCAAGCGGAAAAATAAATAAATAAATAAAAGTCTGAACTAACTTAATACACCGTATGGACAGAACTGTAGTGGAGAACAGTGAGCTAAAAATATGTAATAGTATGGGTATGGTATACTAATGGGATATCAGGAATTCAAAGAAAAATCTGATACATTTTTCATATTGTTATTAGCCTGTAAACGTGTTCTTGAGTGCCTTAAATTTGCCATCTCATGATAAAAAATTAAAAAAAAGTTTATTATTCATTAAATGACAGGATTCATCAGCCTGTGTGAAATGACACTTACTGAGTGCAGCAAGTGGATTGCGCTGAGCACCCACACAATTTAGTAAAGTTAGCCATCAATAAACGAGCAGCTAAAGTTAAAAACTTAAAACTCTCTTATGAGTGACAATTCTCTGATGAGTAACAAATGAAATCTGAACATACGTCCCAGATCCACGAAGTTCAGCAGGAAGTGTTTTTGACACTCAGAAGGGGGAGGATTTTCTGATAAACAAACAGCGTGAATGCAGCTGAGAACAACTTCAGGTGTGTTGTTGAGGACAGAACATTGTTAAAAAATAAAATAAAATAAAAAAAATCGCTGTAGCATAATGTGTCCTTTAACAAATACAGTTGTGGTTGCACGTTTAGATGCCACTGTTGAAATTAAGCTTTGAAAGAAGAATACATTTAAGTGGTAAAGGAGAGATTCTAAAATGATAAATTTAACTGTGTTTACGAATTGAGTGTTTATGTCTCTGTTGATGGCGAGTGGTGAGATATTCAAAATAAATAAAACAGATTGTACAGTTGCTGAAATATATTCGCAGATTCAAAAGTAAGGCATGTTAACATCATATTAAAATGCATTTATGAAAAACAATATTATACAGGCACATGTTGACCGATTTTGCAGCTTATTAGATCTTTGGTTGTTGCCCACCAATATAGGTGAAGGTTACAGAAGGTTATTAAAATTTTTTTTTTAAAAAGCTGTCGTTACAGTGAGTTGTATATAAAATGGGTTGGTTTCAAGAGCATTTGTGATAAGCTTACTGGTAAAACATTATGCCCTCATCAGTTGTCAAGACTGATTTATCTAATTCTAACGGTACCAGAGGAGGGTGAGAGGAATGGCTGGTTGCCCTGCACATATGTGTGATACTGCTAATGTGGCATGAATCTTTGAGTGTAGTTTTACAGTACATTTTACATCAAAAATACACATTTGAAAGTATGTCAATTATAAAAATAAATAAATAAATTGTGAGTATTTAAACGTACTGTTTGGGTAAATGAATAGACCCATGATCTGGTTATGTTTGTGAATCAGGCCACAGTGGATTAGACAAGTGGCGGTGAACATGTAGGTGTGGAAGATAAGAACAAGTGTCAGGTCAACCAAAACAAAAGTTGTTGTTTTTTTGAGACAAGTGATTGACTGATTAGTTGCAAACATAAGATATGGAAACGGCACTTTCAATAGCAGTAAAAGGACATAAATGCATGTTTTACTGAAGAATACGAAGCGTTATTTGACCTGCAGGGAGTTTATGCTGTAGTTTCGAGTTGTTTGGTTTGGGAGCCAAACCATGAATATAGTTTGAATATTAATTTCAGATAGCTTCCGAAACTCAACATATTATATTTATCTCTTAAAAACAGTGCAGTGATGGTAGTGTATCTATCATGTTATGGCCTGATTGTATATTTGACCAATAATTGTATCTTTTGTTTCTGATTATATTAGTGTAAAGCGTTAACTAATTGTAGCTTGCACCAGGACTAAATCGAGCTCTGGGCCAGATTTCATGACTGCGAAGATTTGGAGGGCATTGACTTAATCAGAATCCCCTTTTTGAGTTGGTTGTCATCTGTTTTGGGTCTTGGATCTGGCGGCCCAGAGGGTGTGGCTCATTTTAGCTTTAGTGGATGGTTGGATGGGAAGCACAGGCGAGATTTTGTTTTGAAGAGAAATATTGAAGTTAATCAGAGTTTTATGTTGACATGGATATTTAATCTGGAGACATAGTTTGGACATGTTGATAAAATATATTACGGCCTATACAGTGTTTGTGGGAAATTGGGGAAATTGCTTTGGAGAAAGGCCTTGTTTACAGATTGTAGAAGGAAAAGGTATTGAACAATATTGGTAATTAGACGATGCAGATATACCTAACTGCTTATCTACCAAGTCTCTTTGGAAGTCATTGTTTGAAATTGACAAGAGATTCATTTTTAAGGACTCTAAGCTGTTATAACATAGCCTTGGTTTCAGGACTAATTGTTTCTTTGCATTCTTGGTGTATTATGTGTATGTGGTCTGTCAGATGAGTCTGCAGTGTAGCACATACTGTGTAGCGGAACACTTGGTGTTTGCTTGGATACATAATAAGAATAAAAGAGTGAAAGAAATAATGGTTATAAATGAAATGGAGAGTCAAATGATCAAGTCACAATTATGACTCCAAAAGGTGTAGTCCCGTTTCCTCCCTGTGCGGATCCAGGTGCACATGGCCCGACACAGGAATGAAACAAGGAGGGACAAAGAGGAGGGCCCATTTGCTCTCAGTACAAGGAATTATTATGGCTCTGTCTAATAACAATAGAAAGTGAATGCAAATAACAACAATATTTAAGTTTTGCAGCTAAAGTGTAACTAATTAAATGAAAAATTAACAAGACACATGCAGGGAAAGTGTAAAAGAAATTTAAAAAGTACATCTAAACAGAACCCAGTTGTTCCAGAGTAGGGAACTAAAACTGACTGACTGACTGTACTCTAACATCTGATACTTGAAATGTGCATTTTGAATGTTCAATAATTGAGATGAAGTAATTTTAACTATCATTCTTTGTGTCTGATTACACATAATATGATTATTTTCTTCTCAGGTTGATAATGATACATTTTTTGCAGAGACTGGCACAGTACTGGAGGCATTCTGATGACTGAATGTCTGAGCCTGAAGCAGGGGCTATTGCGACCGTTTGTGTAATATTTGATGATGTTTTTCCAATTAACAGGGAAACTATTGTGGACCAAAAAGATAATACCAGTCTAAGATTGTTGATTGCAGTAACACATGAGAATATTTCTTCCACAGGTGGCCTGCAAGAAGATGAAAATATATGTTTTTGAAATTAAATAATCTTCTAAAACCTATAAAAATAATATAACTAAACAAACATTTCAGAATCTATATTTTCATTAAAGACAATCATGTGATCTTTTTCTAGAAGATTTGATTCAGAAAAGGACTTATTGTATATTATATATTAAATTATGGTGATAAGATTAATGTGGCAAAAAATTGAAAGAAAAAAAAAAAAAAAAAAAAAAGGAAACATTTTGTCTAATTTAGTCTTTGGCTAAAATGAGTGTATTTATATAATTTAGGGTTTGCATTAATTGTGCCTGCTCAGAGCCTTCAATTAAGTCACCTATAGCTGGCGCAATCATGGCTCTGCCCAGCCACACCCATGCCAACTTGGCTTTTGTTTGACCTGGTGGGACGGTAGTCACGTTTTCGCTTTTCTTTTGCTCAGGTTAGCTGGGGATGGGTTTGTCCTTAGGTTGGTAGTGGTGTCGGCACTGGCTCCTACGGCCCTGTACAGGGTTGGCCCGGTGTCGCCTCATCTGTTTGTTCATTTTGGCCGGCCCATCAGGTCCACCTTTCTGTTCATTCTTTTGTTATATATTATTTTCTCTTTTTGGGAACGGGAGGGTTTTCCTATGAAGAGGATGAAGAAAACACTACGAAGATTTGAATTAACCTGATTGAACCTTTTGATTATTGGTTCCACACATTGGTTCATAAATGTGTTTTGAATCTGAGGCAGAACTTAATAAACTATGTTTATTGGTTGAGATTAAACAGTTCATGTTTTATTGTATTTTGAAAACAACATATTTGATTTTAAAGGATTTCAAGGTATAATGTTGTTGTGTTTGGATTAAAAAAAAAAGAAGAAAAAAAAAAAAAAGAAAAGGTGTTTGAAGATTCAACGTGTCTAAAGAAGATTATTCTTTGAAGAGAAATTGACACTGAATGAGCACTTTGGGCTGAAAACCCTGGACTGTTGTGCCCAGACAGTGCTCCTTGTGTACCTGAACTTTCCCCCTTGTCCCACATCCCTTGAATATTTATGCCCTTCACCAGTTAAAGATTGCTCTGGACATAGAGCCCTGTTTTCATCAACCAGTTCCTCTACATCTCTGTTTGAAAGAGAACTTTGCCCCACCACCCCACCCAAGCTCCTGGATCCTTACGTTGTCTTATGGATGGACACTTGCCCCCTGCCCCTCTCTGGACACTGGTCACAGTTACATGGATCTCATGATGAACATTAAACTGTGCTTCCTGAAAACTTTGATGCGGTCTCAAGGCACTGAGCAGAGGCGATGCTCAGTGTGAAGAACATGGACTCTTTTACACTACTTTAAAATAATAAAAATTAAAAAAATCTGAGGGTTTGTGATATTTTGATTCATGTTCTTTGCATTGGAACAAATGTAAAAGAATATGTCATAAGGAGTGAAGTTGGTTGTTGCTTTCATTGTTTTTACAGATGATTACAGATGATGAACACTTAGGTCTGATGCATGCCATTTGCTAATGTGTTATGTTTTTGGTTGTGATTCATTTTAATGACTTATGTTGGTAAAATGTAAAGGTCTGAATATGCTTCCACTTATTTTATTTTTTGATTAGTTTGAATTAAGTTTCTTTTGTGAAAACTATAAGTTTTCAGAGGAGGGAACTGTTGTGGAAATTCTGTCTTGTGCATAGTCTTAACAAGGGCACCTCCATTTCTACCATTGTTGACATTTCTGAGTGGTTAGCTCTATCTACGACGGGCGTCATCCCACTGGTACAGAATTTGTCCTTCTCTAATATTATCAGATTCCATGGTGAACTTGTCTGCCAAAAGTGGTATGCTATGCACTTCTCATTTTATCTCGGCCAGCTTGTCTCCAAGCTGGCCTTCTTACCACTATTTAAACCTCTGTGTGTGGAAGCATAGTCAGGCTTGAATAGCCAATACTAGCACAATGTGTTGAGTATTCAAGTCGCCGGGTCCGGACTGATGGTAAATAAACTTCTCCTGCCTCAGACATCCAGAGTCTCCTGCCTCTCCTTACAACTCTAGGACTCGTTGGGACAACACTTGTTTTCCCTAACAGATAGTTTGCTTTTATCACCAGATGGTGGACAAAAGGAATAAATGACGAAAAAGTCTTCACCAGTGGCCCTCCTCATCTTTAGAGGTTTTAAAGCACTTTTTTCAGAAAAGCCATGACTGTGAAAAGACATACAATAGATTAGAAAAACATAACGATTGTTGGCTAACTGGAGCTAACAGAGGATGGGTACAGCAGTGGGACCATGTATAAAAGACAATGTAAAGTGAAGGCAGTGGGAGTTAGTGAGGCAGACAGGAGCATCCAGGAGAGACCGAGTGGGTGCAGAAGAATGGGAGGATGAACGATACACATAACACACCGCACTGAAGAGGAGATACATGTATACTGAAGAAGAGCAGATGACAGTGAGCGTCTGTGGACATGCGCTCGGGAGATTACCAACTCCATTTAGACTATCAAACACAACGTGTATTTACCAGTGGTAGAAGCACTGAAATGTGGGCTGAAATCTTGAAGGAGTGCATTCATGATTTATATTTAGTGGTTTATAAGTTTGTCGGTGAGAATGACATGGTTGTAAGAATTGTGTGTAATCTATATTGTACAAAAGAAACAGAAAACGAAAAGCTAATGTGGGTTGTAAATGACCACAGCTACAAAACCATGACCATGACATATGTATACAATATTAGCTTTTCCTCGTTTCTCGAGTTCAGTTTGATCTGTTGTGTTTTGGCACATGTAGGGCACTAAAGTGAATTGAGGGTCCTGATAAAGTCTTGACACTAATCCAGTGGACTGTATTTGTAAACCCATCAAAGTAGCTTGATGCAAAATTATATCAGAGCTGAATTCTAGAAAGGAAACATTATAATTCCAAAATTAAAAGCATGACCTAACGCACATACAATCCAAGGCTAAACTTTCGAGACTAAGAGTAAACGAGAATGTTTTCTTGCTTAAAAATGTGATTTGTTTATCGTGACTTCATTACACCAGGCTTGGGATGAGACAAGGACAGTACACACTACATATTGGTTAAATATATTGTGATGAGCATAAATCTACATACAATCTCTCATTCATTTCATTCATTACATTTTCCACTCAATTTTGCAACTCTTTACCTTTTATTGCAAATCTTTACTGACCACTCGCTTACAATCCTGAAAGAACATAATTTTAAAGTACATTATGTAGAGCTGAGTTGGGCCAGTTTTGCAGCACTTAGCAACCGAAGATATGATTTAGTGGTCTTATAAACGTCGGTGCTTATGTTTAACATTTATTTAGCCCACCACTAGTGAACACATCTGCCTCGTCAGTTCTCGTGTATGTGTCCAACCCACAGTGTAACTACAGTACATGACATCACCATTAATATCACTTTTATGCTCCATAAAACCATGATGTCATCGTCTCCCAGAGGACGGCCTCTCCTTGTTCACACTGACTCCACGAACCTTGATGCATATTTCTTCCTGTCGATTAAATCTTGGAAAATATATTCTATACCACTCAGTTCAAGGAAAGGAGCAAAAAGGTGCTAAGTAGGCAGGTATTATACGCTAACACTTACCAGAGATAGAGATACCAGAGAGATGTTGGAGGTCTTGAGGCCATGGGCAAAATATGACATTTTCCATGACACTAGCCACGCTCTTTATTGAAAAATATTAAGATATAACTAACAGGTGCATACTATTGATATCGACTTTGCTTTGGTACATTGTATTGAGTGAATTTGCATTGTCAAAAGTGTGGGAGCCAACTGTATTTTCTTCTTTGCGCAACCAAACACTCAGTGTGTGCTTTCAAACTGTGTTCTTAATTTTGTGCAAAGGAAACAGATTTATCATCTTTTGGACTGAAAAAACAAAAACAAAACAAAAAATTAATCTTTTTGGAATGTCCTGAGCAACATCTGCACCAAAAAACGCAAGACTGTCTAATTTAAAGAACCAGACAGTAGCACAAACATTGTTTGGCTCAAGGTTGAAAAATACTATATTACATTATAAGTTATGTTTCATTCAGACTTAATTGTGTACTGGACAGACAATGTTTTTTTCTAATTAGTAATGTTTCTAATTGTGTTAGTCCGCCATGCAGGCTTCTATATCTGTCTCCGCCCCTCAAGATGACCTTAACCCAACCCAAAAGACTTATTGGAAGCGTAATTGAATGGTGTGTGTGTAGAAGAAGAACTTCTTCATTGGACTGAAGTGTTTTTAAGCAAAATTAGACAAAATGTTGAATCACAGCAGTCACAAAGCGTCCGTCACCACATGGAGCAGATAAGAAACCATGTAAGCGAGTAACAACAAAGCCTTGTTCTGTCTATTCTGCGATTCATTAATGGTGTTTTTGTCAAATTTACACAATTCTCTTACAGACTTTAACAATGCTAGTTCCTGTGCTGTCACGTTAATAAAGATGAGTGGCAGAAAGTGTTTTTTTTTTTTTTACTGTGATACAAGCTTTGCATCTAGCAGAGTACACGAAAAAAGGAAGGAGAGTCGACTCGGCGGCACATAGAAGAGGAATAAAAGAGCGGGTAGCCTGTGTGCAAATGTGTGATAAAGCTATGGACTGGGAGAGATACACCGCAACGGAGGAGAGCGAGACAGGAACACGGGCGACAGACAAAGACAGATATAGAAGCTCAATAGACTCTATCGAAAATAGGTTCCTCTTGGTCTCAGGGACGTTTTAAGGTTTGTTGAGGCCCTGTGCAAGACAGTTGGACGGGGCCCGTTATATCCACCGAATTACAATACCAAAACTACAAGATTCCTTACTGCTTGTATGATACGCTTCCTTTTAGTTCAATTCACAACTTAAAATATGCCATTAAAGTGCCTCTGACAGGTTGAACTACTCATTTAACTAAAATGCAGTTT